>CAKNWU010214381.1:0-10020 GCA_932072015.1 Andricus quercustozae | reverse complement strand
TTCAGTATTTCTCGTTTCATCGGAGTTCTTTCTGGATTCAGGAGTGCCTTTTTCAGTTTCGGGAATTCACTGGAAGTCGTGACACAATCGGTGTCTGGGATCCATATTACGCCGAGAATTCTCTGGGTTTCTTCGTAGTCGAATTTGAGTTGCTTTCCTCCAGCTGCTACGGAGTCTTCTAGCAACGTAAAAATCACTTCTCGAGAATTTCATCCCCAATTCTTGATCTCGAAACCTCCTTTCCTGTGAATGTCAGCTACTTCATGCGCTCTCTGAATTGCCTCTTCCACGGTGTCAGTGCTGTCGAGGTAATCATCCATATAGTGCATAGTAACTAACTTACCATTATTCTGATCTCGCCACAAGAATCTTTGACTGGAGCAATCCTCCTTTCTCATATTTATGTGGTGAAACGTTTAACGTAGGTCACCGCATATGGCTACAGATTTTTTGCGAAATTTCAGAAGTAAACCTACAAGAGAATTATAAATGTCTGACCCCTGTAACAGTTTATCGTTCAAGCTTACTCCTTGTCACTTGGCAGCAGCGTAAAAACCAGTCTTAACTTTCCGGGTTTATTCGGGTTCACGACGGCGAAGTGCGTTAGGTAACAGGTTCGTTGGGGCATTTCTTTAGCTTCTTCTTCGGATAGCTGACGACAGTATCCGTCATTTTGATATTCCACTAACGGAATACTGTTTACGTAGACCTTCGACCCTCCTCAACTTATTTTCAATAGAACGAAGTCGACGCTCAGCCATTCCTTTCCTTTCTGGTAAAGAATCATTTTCCGTTTTCCAGATCAATCCGGTCTCAAATCGATTGCCGTCTTTCCGTGTAGTTTTTCTCAATATTTCCTCGGCCTGCTGATCCTTGATTGGCCGTAAATCCATTTCCGTGGGTCTCACTCCGAACGACTCAGTTGTCCAGAAATTTCGCAGAAGTTCGTCAGTTCGAACTGACTCAGTTGATAAGCAGAAATTCACGTACTGGCTGTCATCGACTCCCTCAGATTCGTATCTTTCGTGAAGAATCCAACCCAGAGGGGAAAGTGAAGCAAACGGACTCCCTTTTTCACCTTTCACGCTTCTCTCAAAAAGTAACAAATCCAGATTATCTTCACCGTTGAGAAGTTTCGGTACTGCACCTGTCACATTTTCTATTTCTAACCCTTCCAGTTGCTCCCACCTCTCGTAGGCGGCCTTAATCACCTGCCCGGGTAGCTCGAGATCTTTCATAGTCCGCACGTCTTCTAGCACGAATTCTGCACCATTCTTTCCTCGTATCGATAATTTCACACGACTCGATCTACTATCCGAAAATCTCGCATTCGTTGCGAATTTCCCTCCCAACGGTGTTCTCTTTCCCTTTAGTCCTAAGTAATTCACGAACTTTTCGGATATTAAAGACACGGTTGATCCGGGGTCAAGCATAGCATAAGTTTCAATCGAGCCATTTGGGCCTGTCATAGTCACCGGCACGATACGCAATAGTACTCTCCGCGCACTTATCTTTTGTAAAAGATTCACCCTCTCATTCGCGACCCTTTCTTCTGTGTTATATTCCGGCTAGGTTTTCTTAAAATCGTCGTTATGCAAGAGTGGATGATGTTACATTTTACATCCATTCTTGCCGCACTCTTTGTTCATGCAATCTTTTCTCAAGTGTCGCGAGGAAAGACACTTAAAAACTATTCTTTTTCCAACGACGCGCTTCCAACGTTCGTCGACGTCTAATTTCTGGAATGATGAGCATGCATTCAAGTTGTGGTCTTTCTCGCAACACACACATTTCAACAGTTGAATTTAATTTTCAATCATTCCGCACACGCGCCTTTCTTTTGATTCTATTACGGTACCCGGTCGATATAAGATACTGGCTCCCGTGGCCTTTTCATCTAGCCAAACCCCAAATACCTGTAAATCGTGTACATTCTCGAGTTTCGAAGTTGCGTGCGCCCATCGCATTTGTACTGACATGGGTAGCTTATTAACTGTTAATCTCGTTAATTGAGGGTTCTGTAAATAAGCAGTGCTATCCGGGGATGTTATCGTTTGATCAGAGTTCCCGGTCGCTCTTCTCTCACGTTTGGTAGAGCCCTATTTATCAAATCTTCAATCATGTATTCGGGTCGACCGAATCTTCTCTCTAAAGTACGGATTACTTGATTCGTGCTTGTGGGAACTAAGAGCAGTGATTGTACCGCTTCTAGTGCCTCTCCTTTGAGGCATTTTCTTAGGCGAACCATATTTTCCTCTTCCGAAAATCTACATACGATTGTCGTTTGTCTGAACATGCTAATGAACATCTGCCATTCCTTGATATTTCCGCTAAACGTAAGAAGGGTCGAGCTCATTGTATGTCGCGCGGCGTATATATTAATCGCGTTTCCCGATTCAATTGGTGAATTCACGTGAGTCATATATCCACCCTTCGACTTTTGACGTACACGATTGTTCTGGCATTATCGATCTATTTTCTGTATCCTAATTGTCGGGCATTTCTGACATATCTTCACTGTCAAGTTCTTTCGCCTTTTCGAGTACAATTTCTAGTTGTTTCCTAGCTCGCGAACTAGCACTGGAAATTCGCGAAGAACCTGACTTCCGCGACACGCTTTTCTCTGATGGCGCTTTTCGCGTATCTATATTTTCGACAAGCTTTTCTCGTTGTTTCGCGCCATTTCCTTGGCCGTGGCCATCTTTATTTCCCACGCTGCCCAGGCCCGCTCGACTACGCGTTTTCCCCCCATCGGCTCTCCAATAGCCGGTGTTCTCATTGGAAATTTTCTTTACGCACTCGTACGTTACCTGAAGTTGAGAAGTGCTGCGTTTAGGGTTGGAGACATAGCCGAGGCGCTGCTGCTGTTGTCCGAAGTTCTGTCGGGTGCTCCTTCGGGTAAGGGATGTTTCATCCTTTTCCTTGCCCCTACCATTGGCTGCCAACGCTTGTCTCCTGCTCTTCCCCTCATCTGTGCCTACGTCATCAGGGCAATTTTCTTCTGCGATGGCGTCCTCATCTGGCGTCAGCGTCTTGTTTAACTCATCCAACTTCTCATTAAATGGCACTTCCATGTCACTTAACTTGTCACTATTTCCACTTAATACTTTTGCTCTTTCAGGTGGCTGTATTTATTTATTACTCTTCGAAATCACACTGTGTCTAGAGCTTGTAGCACTCATTGTTCACTGTTTAACCTCGTACACTCACTTAACTGTTTTCACTGCGATCACGTCTAAAGCACTTTAATCCATTTTTGACGCGAATGCGAAGGATCGGTACGCGTATAGATCCGGCTTCCGAAGGACCATTTATGTTCTTGATAATAGGAGGGGTAGAGATTTTTAATAATTAAATATGAAAATTTAGAAACAAAACAGTTTAATTGAATAAAATGACACAAGAATTTCACAGTTTCCAGTTCTACACTCCCACTATTCTTGGAAATATAATTACATTATGGCTATTTAATTCAGTCAGACCCACTTCCTCTTGCTAGATATCACAAACTGACGAAGATAACAAATATTCGTTTTCTATAACTACAGTCCCTTAAAGATTCCTAAAATATACTAAAGTTTCTAATAATTTCTTATTTTCTAAAATTCTCATAAGTATAAATACACATTCTTTACATGAGTGCCCGGAACAAATTTTAATATTTTTTATTTCAAATTCAATCATTTGGTTGAAAATTCATCTTTGTAGGTTGAAAATTCATCAATTTGGTTCAAAATTCAACTATTAAGTTGAAAATTTAATTACTTTATTGAAAATTAAACCAATTAGTTTAAATGGCGTTAACTCAGACAAATTTCAACGAATTCCAATAAAAAAGATATTATTATCCACGGAATTGAACTCACTTTGATTATATCAACAGCAACAAATTATTGGATTTTGCTTTGTGATTTTTAAGCATGGTGAAACGAACAATTACGTAAAAACGGGTTTTGCCCATAAATGCCCAGTTTGCGGGCGTATGAGAAATTTCGCATAAGACACATTTTTAGACAGGTATCTGGAAAAATTAATTTTCGTCCTGAAAAACTTATCTCTGAATTTGCCAAGTATTAAAAAAAAAAACATTATTAGTACAAGGGTTCGACCACTTTCATTCAGCGTGCAAGATGAATATATTCTCAAGAAATACTTCAGAATACTTGAGAATATATCGGCACATTTGAGAATATTTTTAAATGCAAGCAATACTTGAAAAATATATAGTTACATGAGAAAATAAAGAGAAAAAAATCAGAAGATAAAGTTTACATCGATTTCAGTTGAAAGATTCGCTGCAGCAGAAATTAACCTTGTCGGATAAACATCAAACGAAACTAAGATAATTTCGTGTTTTTAAACTGTCTCAGAATAATTTTTCAGTGAAAAAGCGTCGTCTGATATGTAGTTGACAGAAGTGCGAAGAATATAAAAGTATGGACAAAATCGATCTGGAAATCAGAACAACAGATTTGGAAAAAGATTGCACTGATTACATTTTAATTTTCAAAATATTTGCACTTTTGGCGGAAGAATGAAAATATATTTTCCGTGACTGATAATAAAAGCACTTGACACCAGTTGAAAAGTCGCCATATTCACTATGATCTTAACCATAGTTCACAGGTTGTGTGTTAGGAATTTATTCGTGACATTTTATTCATGAAACCATTTTTTAAATTAGAATTTGAAATATACTTTTACATTAGGGTTGATTTTTAATTATTAATATTCAAACTTAATTTTAAGGTGAAATAAATTAAAGATGAAACAATTTGCCACATTCGAAATCTTGTTAATGCTTCAACCTCAACATTAATTCGATTCCTATTTTTCGTTTTGTTTGAAAATGAACGATGGTTGTTGTGTCAAGTTCATTATTTGCATTCGCAAATAATACGCTTTAATTCATCAACGACAAGTCTTCTCATATTTAAAATGATAATTGAGTAAGCAAAATGTTGTTTTGAATCTGATGTCCTAATTTATAGCTAGAGTTCACTCCTACTTTTCCGTTTCCCATTGCTGCTAAGTACGTAGCAGAAGACATCTTTTATTCCATTTCAGGATGAACTTTCGCTAAATAGTATGTAAACATTAACAGCGGAAATTTTTTCATACAACAAAATTGCATTTTAGTTTTCTCTGTAATGTAAGTATATTTGAAAATACTTAAGAATATTGTGGAATACTTAAAATCTGCAAAGGAATTTCAAAGAGCTTAGAAATATTATAAAAATCATCAGTAAGAAGTCCCATTTGCTTGTGGACGTCAGATGGTAAAACGTTAGTGACGTTTGACAAAACTGAACACAATTAATTAGCTTCGAAAAATAGATAGTGGGCACAAAAAATGACGACGTAAAAAGGAGTTCTCTAATTTTTACAATGAACCAATATTCAGAACCCCTGAATGACCACCATGAAAGTAATAATTAGGTTTACCTTTAGGAACTGGAGCTGGTCTCCCGACCCTGCTTATATTGCCAGAACCTGGGTTACGTTGCCTGCTTCTTCCAAATGGTCCAAGTTCGGATACTTCATCATTTGTACTCTCACTGTCTAATCTGCCGGAACTCCTACGATTTCTTAATGCCTCAGTAAGTCGATGCAGATTAGGTGTGGCAAATTGATTTGTGAGTGTAGAATCTTAATTATATCTTGCTGTCAAGATAAGTCTTAGAGCTACATTTGTAAAATTTGTTCAACTGCCCTACAGTTTTCGATTTTCGAAAACATTTCTTCCAGCAAAATTCAAGTTCTGCAAATCGATAATCATCCTTGATCGAGATTCACTGACATTCGCAAGCAAACATCCACACCCTCAATACTCATTTCGAAGGAACGGAACTAAGTAAATCATTTTTTTTTTATATCTGATTACCAATTCAATTTTAAAGGGTTTTTATTGGTCATGATTCAGGTCAGAGGAGTGAATAATTTCATAATGTGTTGAGTAGTTAAAATATAATGACAGATAATTGATCTCGGAATTTGAATCAAGTTGATCATGAATAGAGATATCAAAACGTTGCATCATTTTGATCCATTTGCCGTATCAACTTGATAACCGGTAGTTTTGTGTGTTTTCAGTCAAAAAACGAAATCAGATGGAATTTAACATTTTTCCGGATTTTCACAAAAGCACTTCGTTACTCCGCGTCTTAACTAGTTAAAACTACCTTTAACTAGTTAAAATTAGTTTTAACTGATTGAGGGTATTAACGGTGACATATACATAAATGTAAATCAATAAAATAATATTTCATTTAAAAAGAGCCAGCTGTGATAAATGTCACACCTATTTCCACATTGATCGTATTGCATTAGCGGTTTGGTTCCTTTCTAACATAAATATGACATCGTAATCTTGAAATATTAAGAAAAATTTCAAGTAAAATAAATAAAAAAGGTATTAAGTGACTTAAAGCCCACCTATTTCCTACTCCGCTATCTACATATGTACGTCAAACGGCCAGTATATATATTAGCTAGTGTATTCATAAGAAATCATAAGTTGCCCCGTAAAATATTCGAAAAGAATCAGATTTATCTACGCAGATAGAAAATCAGGCTTTTTTCGGGGATCTTATGCTCATCTCCTTGGTTTTCTTCACGGAAAAATTGGTAAGTATCGTGATAATAATCCGAGAAGTTAACCGATGCAATGTACGCTCGAAATTTCCCATATATTCCGTCAATTTACCTATGTATTCCCAGATAGCCTCAATATTCTCCATATTCCAGATATTCCGAGTTATTCCAAAGTATTCCGAAATATCTCCAAATATTGTCACATATTTTAATGTATTTCTAGGGGATTCCAACGACTTATACCAGAATTTATGACTCCTCGACGGAATCCTCATTATCAATCATCATTACGGTGGTCCAAATTTCTACAATATCATTATCTATCATTGAGAAAGTATTAGAATTGTCCGAATTTCATACCGTAATTTTTTAACGGATTTCCACGTACTGAGACCCTGTGAAGCCGAAAAGCAAGTTTTTTTGTTAGCGTCTGTCTGTCTGTATGTCTGTCGGTCCGTCCACAGTGGGGCAAAAAATATTGAATATATTGCACAAATATTGAAAACAATTGTGTGATTAGATTTTTTTTACCTACGTGAAAAAATTCTACGGAAAGCATACATGAATTTTCAACATAAAATGAAATAGTTCTATTTTCTGTTACAAAAACTCATTACAGAAATTCTCCAAACCTTTCTACAAAATAATTTTAGACTAAGTTTGACTTCCGGCGATGAGCTGCGCTCTCGGAAATCACACTCCGAACATCACACCCTTGCACCAGATATGCGAACGACATCTTCTTCGAGAAAATTATGCTACCCACGTCAAAACCTTGCACCAATTGTTGGTTCCTCGAGGACACGAGATTGAATCATTGCACCAGGTTTAAAAAACACATCTTCTCCGGGGAAGTCTGGTTTCGATAGTACCTTAGGGTCCCTGGAATGCGTTTCTCAAGGACACTAGAGTGAAGCAATACCCCAGGTGGGAAAAACAAATCTTCTTCAGAAAGTCTGATTTTTACAGTACTTTAGGGTCCCTCATGTAAGTTCCTCGAGGACACAAGATTGAACCAGATATTCCCGAAGAAACTGCGTAAAAATCAGACTTTCCCGGAGGTGTGTTTTTTAAACCTGGAGCATCAGTGCAGTCTCGTGGCCTCGAGGAACCCACAGTTTTTGCAAGATTTTGACGTGTATAGCATAATTTTCTCGAAGAAGATGTTTGCACACCTGATGCGAGGGTGTGATGTCCGCAGTGCGATTTTCAAAGCGCAGCTCCTCACTGGCAGTCAAACTTAGTCCAAAATTAGTTTGTAGAAATGTTTCTAGAATTTAAGTATGGAATTTACATGTGCAATTTCCGTAGAACGATTTCTCTAGAATTTTTCATGTGGATAAATCGTTTAAAAATTTGTTACTTAACAACAAATTTGTGCTTTTTTCCAACTTTTCCCAAGTTTCATTTCTTTTAAGACTTGCAGATTGATCAAAGAAGATATTATATTGAACAAAACAGTTCAGGTTTATTACTTATTTTTCAGAATTGCCATTTTTTAAGTTTTTTAAATTTATCAAAAAAGGTCCTTGATCAATGTTGGAGGTATCTCGCAATAATTTCCAGAACGTCGGAACAATAAAAAATTGTCTATAGTAATATAGATAAAGGGCATAGCAGGATAAGCATGTGTGTGCTGTCCCGGCCCGATCAGGTCCATATTTTCATCATAAGATGGCATCAGTTACAGTGAAATACCCTGGAGTATTATCTCCCAGAAATGAATTTTATGGGAGTTATGGGGGTTAGAAGAAAAATCGAAAAAGTCATTTTTCTTGAGAACGGCTTGACCGATTTTGATGAGCAAAAAATATGTTATGGGACTCAATTACAGGATGCTGGGAAAAATTCGTGAACTTTTTTCCGCAAACATAACCTCAAAAAATTTTTTTTGAAAATTTTGAAATTTTCTTATGGTTTTTGTTCCGAGTACCACTTTTATCTTCCACCAAAAAATCTTCAATACATGTTCTGAAACATATTTAATCCCCAAAACAAACGTAACTATTCATTTCTTCCCTCACTTCAACTGTTTCAGCAAAATTGACTTGTTTTTTTGTTGTTTGTTTAGTCTTTAATAACGTATGTTCCTTCACAGGATTTAAAAGTCCATTTCAGCGTTACAGAATTTGTTTCGTCCGAAGTGTTTCAGCGATATTTATTTGTTCCACCACTTCAACTGCTGCAGTAGCATTTTCTTGTTTTTTGGTTGTTTTTTCATTCGGCAATAACGTCTGTTCCTTGAATGGAGTTGAAAGCCCTTTTCAGCGTCGCAGAATTTGTTTCGTCACAAAGTGTTTCAGCGATATTCATTTGTTCTGCCACTTCAACTGCTGCAGCAGCATTTTCTTGTTTTTTGGTTGTTTTTTCATTCGGCAATAACGTCTGTTCCTTGACTGGAGTTGAAAGTCCTTTTCAGCTTTACAGAATTTGTTTCGTCCGAAGTGTTTCAGCGATATTCATTTGTTCCACCACTTCAACTGCTGCAGTAGCATTTTTTTGTTTTTTGGTTGTTTTTTCATTCGGCAATAACGTCTGTTCCTTGACTGGAGTTGAAAGTCCTTTTCAGCTTTACAGAATTTGTTTCGTCCGAAGTGTTTCAGCGATATTCATTTGTTCCGCCACTTCAACTGCTGCAGCAGCATTTTCTTGTTTTTTGGTTGTTTGTTCATTCTGCAATAACGTCTGTTCCTTCCCTGAAGTTGAAAGCCATTTTCGGCGTTGCAGGATTTGTTTCGACACCAACTGTTTCAGCGATATTCATTTGTTCCGCCACTTCAACTGTTTCGGCAGCATTCTCTTGTTTTTTCGTTATTTGTTCATTCTTCAATAACGTCTGTTCCTTCACTGGAGTTGAAAGCCCTTTTCAGCGTCGTAGAATTTGTTTCGTCACGAAGTGTTTCAGCGATATTCATTTGTTTTTCCATATGTGTCCCATTCCCGAGATCGGATAGTTGGATCAAGCGCCATGGTTCGTGAGAGGCAAGGGGACTCACGTTTAATCAAGCAGCCCGGACCGTAAGAGGCGGTGACTCACGATAATTGAGGACCTTGGTTTGTGAGAGGCGAGGAGAACTCACAATAATCAAGCACCCCATGAAAGGGATTTAAAATCGTACTGTAACCTCCACGTGGTAGGTCCTGGGAACTATTTCAGTACATTTATCATCCAGATTGTGAAATTTTGAACTCTCAACTGGGTGTCAGCTAAATTCGGAAGCACCCACATTCTTTTTGGTGATAGTCGTTGCTCTATATACCCATTTCACAATGTACAGCATCCAGTGTACGGTGCACTCACGGTTTTTATTTTTTCTAACTATGCTTTACCTATTCGATCCTTTTGGGGATTAAATATGTTTTAGAACATGAATTGAAGATTTTTTTGGTAAAAGATAAAAGTGGTACTCGGAACAAAACCCATTA
>CAKNWU010214329.1:454-10910 GCA_932072015.1 Andricus quercustozae | reverse complement strand
ATATATGGAATTTTCACGAAATAAGTAATTTTATCAACTCTTTTTTTTATATTATAAGAACGTGCATTTACAACTTTTTTCCAGATATTATTATGATCTCAAAGTTGCGTAAGTTTCTCCTGAAATCTACACAACTTTTTAGTTTTTATTTTATAATTTCATTAATTATTTTGCTTGCCCCTTTAGGAAGTCTTACTTTTCTATAAAAGTATGCGAGAATAAAGTTAAGCATTTTACACAATTGAAAAGTGATGTGGCAGAGAATTAGACATTTTACTTCGGCAAAGTTATAATTGCTCCAAAGTATGATGGCAGTCAGAATTTGCTACTAAGAAATTAGGAACTGTTTCAAATATCCAAACATATTCAATCAACAAAGCTTTATTCATTCAAATTCCGTAATAAAAATTAATTGATCAATTATTAACTTAGCGCTCCAAAATCAAGTGTTCAAAATTGCGTTTGCCAATAGAAATTAAATAAGCAAAAGCTGTGAAGTTGAAAAGTTCATCAAAATAATATTATACTTCAAGCCTTTTTATATCTACACATTATAAAATACCAAAATTTAGCTGTGTCTGAAAATATTTGATGTCACAACATTGTATACTCATTTTGGGGTTATGTATAACAGAGTTCCCAAACATACAATATTTACGACCTTTATGACTCACGTGTTTGAAATTTAAACGAAATTTATCATAAACTAAAGATTTATTTTACCTTTACACATCCATGACCAGCTTCTTCTTTTGCAGTTTTATTTCCCTTGTGATCAAATGGTTCATCGCATTCTATAAACTCCTTAGGTCTAAAAAAGAAACTATCTTATATTCCCATTTTTAATTTGACACTGATTGTGTAAAATGAGTCACAAAAAAAGTTTCTCATTTTACAAACAAATTAAATTTTTTAAGAGGAGAGCAATAATTGTGTCCTTAAACAACAAAAGCGAAACGCACACATTGAAAGAAAAAAAGAGGCCTCAGGATGTCAAACCTGAGTGGAATAATGACACATTATTGTCAAACAAGTGACAGGTGCTCATTTCAAAGAATACTTACAAAAATTTGCACAAAACTAAAGGCCCTTCGGGTCTGTATTCAGGTTGTGGCTCAGCAGTTTTATTTGCAGCTGTGTGTGAGGATTGTGCGGAATTCGAGAGGAAACAAACACAAATTATGAACGCGAGAGCTAACCTCATCTTGCAAGATTCGTCATTTTAGTCGTGAATGGAATGTGAAACGCGCAAAGTCGGCTACTCTTTTTGTCCTTTTTGTTTAGAATCACACATCCAATGAATGATTTCTCGTACATGAAACACCCACACCAGCAACTTTACTTGATTGACAGGCAAGATCCTGCAGTATGAGCCAATCAACATTCAGCTTTCCGTATCAATTACCACTGCTGCCAATTCCATAACTTCAAAGCTGAGATGGTAATTTTTTTTTAATTGGATTATTCCTAGTTCATGAACCACAGTGGAACAATACACATTTAGTCTAATTGTTATACAAGGATCTTTTGGCATTTTTCTGCATTTTTCAGCTGTATATCAATGAATTTCCACTTAAGAGGTTAAGTGTTTTTTTTCCGAATGTTGGCGTTCCTGCGCACAGTGGTTTTCTGGGAAACCTCGGAATTTTCGTTGTGCTTTTGGATATTGTCGTCGGCCGTGTTGTTGAGAGTGGAGCTCCGAAATGTGTTGTCAGTGAGTGGGAGTTAAAGTGAGGAAAAGTGGTTGAAATTGTTCTAAGGAAGCTTTGCGGGTTCCTAGTTTTCTTGATATTATTATTGAAAAAACAAAGGTCGCATTTATGTTCGGAGTGATGGGGGAACGGGAGGACTTTCCTCGGAGTTTTCCACAGAATCAACCGATTCATGGGCCTCCTCCTCGGGCCTTGGGCCTGGACGCCCTGCACAACCTGTGCAAAGAAATTTACCCTAACCAAGGAAATCCTCTCACTGTCACGGCTATTGTCAAGTACTGGTGAGCAGCACAAAAGAATCCTTCGCCTAGCATAGAAAACGACTATTAATTTTACCGTTCCTGCAGCACCAACTACTTTTTGTTTATAGCTATCCTTCTAGAAAAGCCAAGAAAATGGTTTTTTGTGCAGTTTAGTGGTTTTTATTTGCTTGTCAAATTTTAAGAATTGGAAATTTGGAAATAATGGTACTTGAGAGGTAAAATTAACTTCTTATGTTTAAAATATTCTTCAAATTTTGTTTTTAATAACTCCTAATTTCATGTGCTCTCAATTTGATTATTTTTCCTAAAATAATTCTATTAATAAAAATGTAACTTTTACATTTTTTTAGAAGAGTTTATTGTTTTACAAATTTTTTTCAATAAAAACTGTTATTCAATTTGTATTTTACTTTTAAACTTCATTTTTTAAAAGTGTAATAATTGTGTACTTACAAAATATTTTGTAATATGTCAAATTAACATAGTTTAAAATCTTTGCATTGTTGTCGTTAACGATCTTGATGGTAATTTTTATTTTCTCCTGATTGAAAAATATTGGTGGTACATTTTCAATTTATCTCGGAATGTACGTAGAATAACGTTTGTAAAATTTAAATTATAGTAACTGGTCTTGTATACATTATTATATATTAGATAAATTGTAAATCTAGTAAAATTCGACTGCATTTTATTTGATAAAACAATACTAATATTGTCAAAGTAAAATTTTATATTTTTCTGATTTCCACTTATAATAGAATTAGAATAACACTTTGAAACAAATAGCTTGTACCAAAAGTTACGCCTATTTATTTAAAACTAATTTGCAGTCAACTTATCAATGTACTAAATTTCTACAAAATTAGTTTTTCACAGCAATGTTATGATTTCTTCTCGAAAATTGTTGTCTGCAATTAAAAATCATACTTTATTTGCTTTTAAAAACGATATTTCTGAGACTTGGATCGTTTATTTATTCAAAGCATCTAACAAATTTAGATAAATAATTTAGGGTATGAGAACTTTAGAATGCAGTTGGAAGGGAACATTTATATTTAGTTACTTGTCGCGACTTGCGACTACGTTTTGCCGGATGTGAATTGAAAACTGATATTTTTTATTTTTTTCTTTAACACAGGTTGGGTGGTCCTGACCCTCTAGACTACATAAGCATGTACGAAAATCCAGGCTGCCCAGAACTTGGCGTTCCACCTCACTGGCACTATGTGAGGTAAGATAAAAGATATACGGTCAACTTTCTTTTTAGTCACACATAGCTATTTATAAATGCATTGCAGAAATGAGCCATTTAAATATTATTTACTTGCTTCCA
Organism: Andricus quercustozae; assembly: GCA_932072015.1. Taxonomy (NCBI): domain Eukaryota; kingdom Metazoa; phylum Arthropoda; class Insecta; order Hymenoptera; family Cynipidae; genus Andricus; species Andricus quercustozae. The sequence goes on along the minus strand of CAKNWU010214329.1, from coordinate 7,602 downwards.
AAAAGTTTAAATCTGAAGATCTTAAGATTTTAGATTTTTAGAACATAGAATTGCTGTCTATTCATCTGTCGCATGTCCCTCAGCCTTCTGACGCCCCTCATAAATTTAAGTTTCACTTCAAACCCCGCCCCGAAATCTCAACTGTGTTTCAAAGAAGACAGAACCAATACACGGGAATCTCAAGAATATAAATTCAGACATTCTTAAGCCTTAAAGGTCAAACGAATTATATTTAATTAATTATGATGAGCAGTTTTTAGTTTATACTGAGAATCATTAAAATTATAAAGCATCCGAATTGACAGAAATCCAAATCTGTAGGCTTGCAAATTGAAAAAAAAAATTTTATGCAGCTAAAATTGGAGGGAATTCGAAATTAGAAGCATTCCTAATTGAAAAACAATCAAAATTTGCATTTAATTTGATGTGCATTCAAATCAGGAATTGTTATAAACATTTAGTAATCTAAACCAAACGCAGATTTGAAGTTGAAATATGGAATTTTGTGTAACAGTCTCAAATAAATATCAATTTGATGGTACCCGAATAGAAAAGAATAAAAAGTTTATAACATTTTTAATTTGATTGTTTCATTTCGAGTGCTTTGAGCTTTTCATTTAATCTCAATCGAAATTGAATGCATCAAAATGTTTTCCCCGAAAAAATAAGCCATTATTTATTAAATTCCAACCATTTTTTACAAATAGTAACAAGCGACAGTAAGAAAAAAATCTATTGTTAAAATAGTTAATTTTCATAAGTTTTAAACTTTTTTTCGTAAAAACCGAGGTTTTTTCTTTCATAGAAGTGCCTGAAAATATTATTTCAGTTCATAAAATCATAGAAAACCTTTTTCTAAAGACCTGATTTTTGGCACGAGAACTTTCTTAAGCTGATTTCATATTTCGCTTTTATTTTGCATCTGTTATTATTGATCGAAAATTTAACAAGATATTTTATCCAGAAATGAGATATAATAATTGTGTACGTATTGTTGAAAGTTGAGGTTTAAAAATCAGCATGAAGTATTTAGAATTTAGAGTCGAATTTACTAAGAAGTGGGCTTTTAGTTGAATTAAGAGAAAACAGGAAGTCTGAAATTCGTCGGATTCAAGATATGTACTTTGAACTGAAATGTATTTCAGTTTTCTTGTAAATCGTGCACGCGCCCGCCCATGTGGCGAACATATTGACAGATACGGATAGGAAAGTGTGAGATTAGTGAAGTCATTTTTTCATTCTAGGTTTATTTATTTTTTTATTTTGCCTTATTACTGATTTTATTATTAAAATAGAGTATTAAGGTGATCGCGGGTCAGGATAAACCTGGAAATCTGTAAAAAGTCAGGGAATTTTGTTGGTCAGTGAAAGTCAGGTATTTTTAACAAAAATTGCAAAAGCCAGGGAATTTCTGTGAGAAGCACTTCAAGTAACTGTCAATAATATTTAGTACTGCAGCACAATCCCTTTTAGTAAATTTTTGTTTTCAAATCACTTTTATAAGATAAATTCATTATAGTCACTTTTCAAAATAAAAATATTACTTTAGTCAGTTTTCTTTCAATAAATCAACCCATGGCTTAACCACTGTTGAGTTCAGGTCTATACCTATTTCTGAATTTTCTGCAAATCTTTTAAAACGATTTAGAGTATTTTAAAAGGTCCCTACAAATGTTAACAGAATTCAATAATTTAAATGGATTTCGAAAGATTTTTTAAGATAGAGTATTTTTAATTTTTCTGGGTATTTTAAAAGATTCCAATGCATTTTCAAGAGATTAACCAAATTTCAATGGATTCCCAAAGATTTTAATGATTTTAAGGGATTTAAAAAATGTTGATGAGTTTGTAAAAAATTTCCTAGAATATCGAAAGATATGGAACGATTTTACAGGACCTATAAGATTTTAAAATAATTAAAAAAATTTCAAGAGCTTTGATCAAGATTTCCGAGGATTTGAATGATTATTAAAGGATTTACAAGCTCTCAAGATATTTTAATAAATTTTATAAAGAATTGATAAATTTTGTGGAGTTTCAAATTTTTTCAAATATTTCAAAGGATTTCCAAAGATTAAAATTTTTTCAATATTTTAGGCTATTTTAAAAGATTCCAAGGAATTTTCAGTTAATTTCAATAATTAGAAGGCATTTTAAAGAATTTTAAAAATTGTAGGGTATTTTTAAAACTTCAAAGGAATTGTTTAGAGCTTCAGAGAATTTCAAGGGATTTTAAAAAGTTGTATAGGATTTGAAAGATTTTATGGTATTTTTAATATATTTCGACGAATTTTCAAGAGCTTGAAAACATTTCAAGGAATTGCAAAATATTTTAAACGATTTGAAATATTTGAGGGTGTTTTGAAATATTCTTAATTTTCAATTGATTTCAGTAATTTAATGAAATTTCAAAGAATTTGAAATATTTTAGGGCATTTTCAAAGATTTCAAGAGCTTTAAAATATTTCAAGATATTTCGAAAGATTTCCAATGATTTGAAATATTTTAGGAAAATTTAAAAGTTTCCACGGCATTTTTAATTGATTTAAATAATTTGGAGGAATTTCCAAGGAATTAAAATATTTTAGGGTATTTTAAAAGATTCCAAGGATAAAAAAATGCAACGAATTTCCAAGGTTTTTAAAGGATTTAAAAAATTTTCACCCCGTTGTAAAGAATTTCCTATAATTTTGGAAGATATGGAAGATTTATCCTGAATTCGTTAAAATTCTTCTGGAATCCTTATAAATTGCATCGAATTCTTTTGAATTGTTTCAAATTCAAAAGAACTTTAGTCACATTATTAATGCACATTGAGTCACTTTTTGGGTTAGAAATTAGTCACTCTTTCGGTTAAAATAGTTCTCTTATTCCAAGGTTGTGGCAGCCCTGAGAATATAAATTAAAAATTTACAAATTTTACATTTAAAATGGTTTTGCTCCATTTATAAAACTTCTGTATTAAAAAGGCATACGCTTAGAATTTTGGTCTTTAAATATTATTGGTCAGGGAAAATGAAACTTTAGTCAGGGAAAATCAGCGAAAGTCAGGAAATTTTGAAAATGAAGTTTGTTGGCCCCTCTGAGTATGAAAATGCATCTAGTTCATAAATTCAATTGTTAATTTCCTGCAATTTTAGAAAATAGTGTTTTTTGAAAATTAAGTTAATATGTATTTTCTGTTATACCTATAAACAATAAAACATAACAATACGTATATTAAGATTGAGAAATAATGTAAATATTTTCCTGCTTTAGTATATTTTTTCCTAGAATAGTTTTAAGCTGGACACTCTTTAGTGACTGTTACTTTAAATTAAACCCTAACGAGAGTAGGAACATTTCTACATATAAGGAAGAGGCGCGTGCCTTCGACGTGCACGTCACTTTTTAAGCAGCCATGTATCTTAAACATCGAAGTAAAACAGCTGTTGTAATAGAATGTCCTATATATAGAGTGAAGGGTGCAAGGGGATAAATCTGTTAAAAGCTTGAGGGTGTGCCGGCGGAAATAGATCTCGGTACTTCCCCTTTCTTCGTCAAGTCTTCTACTTCCTTTTACTCCTGAGGTCTGCGCCATGTATGCACTTATTTATATAACGCCATTGACGGGACGTCTAGACGACGAATATAGTACTTCATGAATCATTCTTTTTCCCGCCCTTCAAAAGACAAAGCTATTCTGGTTCTTCATAAAAAAAAATAATTCTAACTACCTGGCAGAAATTGCAAGCTGCAAATAATTTCATTGAGAAAAAATAAATATCCTTTTTGGATTTATTTTAAAGAGGGAAGCATTTTTAGGATTTTATATTTATTTTTTAAAGGAAGGAATTGAACCGATTTGTTTTACAGTTTAGGATTGTCAGATCTTCACGGAGATGGAAGGATACATCCCAAAACTGGTCCAGGTCACCCCAGTGGATATGGATTTGAATTGACTTTCCGCCTTGTTCGAGAAAGAGGAGAAACAACACCACCTACTTGGCCTGCGAATATTATGCAGCAGTTAGCAAAATATGTATTTAATTCTGCGAATATGATACTTCCTGGCGATCACGTTTCATGGCACTCAGCCCTGGACAGTGGAAATGGTCGTATCACGCAAATCTTGATGGCCAATGATCCCCAGTTACCTCTTTCAGCTACTACTCCTCATGGAGAAGTAAGAAATGACAATCAATTAATATTCCAATTATGAAAGTCAAATCAATACAGGGCTCGGGACATTATTTAACACTTTTTTTTAGCGATGCCACTATTTTGAAGAAAAATGCTGCTAATCAAACTATTTCTTCCCTTTCCCTTTAAAAATATTTCCGAAATTATTCGCGGATTGGCTAAAATAACATGTCTACATCTCAAGTACAAAAATATATACAAGAAATAGTCCCAAGTGCTAGTAAACCTATGACGGTGTCCAAAAAATGTATGATTTTGAATTTTGCAAACTCTATTCCCTAAATTTCTTCCTATTGGTAAAAAAAAATACTGCCGTAAATTTATTTTAAATTTTATAACAAAGAAAAATTTGTTCAAGGTATTATCGGGCTTAGAATACGAAAATTTGTAATTTAATTACAATTACTTTTCGTGTTTGGAGAAAAATTATTAATTTTATTGGAGTTCCTGAAGTAGGAATTTATTTTCGAACATTTTCTTTATGTTTTTCAAATATTTCAAACCTGGGAAATACCTGAAATTTGGAAATGAAAATTCTGCAGGGACTCTGATATAGAAATTTAATTAAAAAATGATATACAACACTTCATGAAATGATAAGAAAATATGAAAATAGCACGTCTATAAATTAGGCTTAGAATTTACATAATCAAATCTTTTGGAAATTCAAAATACCTCCATGGATTAAATGGGTTTAACACTTATATTTTACATTTTATACTGACATTTATATTACATATATTTTACATACTTACATTTTATATTTTACTTTATAATTTGCCTTGCACAATAATGTAAAGTCTAATATCTAATTTTTTAATTTTAGGTCACTTTTATACAACTTGTCGGTGTGACTTCGGAGGAGTTGCAAGCAGCACAGCACTGGAACGGAATAGGCATGATTAATCTTTTAAAAACGGCGAGAGGATGTGGACCTTGGCTCGTAACGGATATGAAGCGAACTCTTTCTATAATGAACGAGGATCCGTCCGTCGCAGAAAAAATTCAAAGCGGCATCGAGCGGCAAGGATCGAATCTAAGTGGAGTTTCTGCAAAATGCTGGTAAGTACTCAATTAATTAAAATATTTTTTACACTGAACCCGTATAGCACAAAAGTTTCCATGAACATGCCGGGAACATTACAATGGAATACTCCAGGAATTTTCAGCGAAACTTTTGTGCTATCCTTGAAGAGATAGTAAATGATCCTTTATCTTAGGTGGGTCCAGATTTCTGGCGACAAAAGTACAGAGAAGTACAGGGAAAGAAGAGAAGACTCTGATGACGAGGACGACATGAAACCTGCCATCAAAACGGAAAGATTATCTCCCTCTGAAAATGCAAACGCTATGGAAGAAAATGGTGACAGGGTTCTGCCAGGAATTCATTTGACTTTCAATTTGGAAGCGGGAAGCTTATTACCGCTGGCGATAAAGTAATTATATTTTTTTGAGATACAAGAATATATTTTAACTAGAAAACGTTTTTTGTTGTTGCACGCAATTTTTAAAGTAAACGATAAAATTAAATCTAATGATTTTTTACCAAAAATGCCGATTTCGGGTTCAAACGCTAAAGTAACCCAAAATTGTTCAAAAGTTATGAATCGTCTTTGAAATCTAATTTTTGTAATTAAACATACCAACTTCCAACTAGAAATCCCAACACAATCCGAAATTGTTCAAGTTTGTAAAATTTTAATTTGTTTAACAAAAACCGTTCGATTTAACTCTATAATGATTCTTTGATGAAAAATACGAATTTCAGGTCACAGGCACCAACATAACCTAAATTTGTTGTAAAATTTTTAATATTCTTTGAAATCTAATAATTTGTTATTAAAAATACCAATAATTTCCGTCAAAAAAATACTAACATAACAGAAAATTGTCCATAACTGTAAATTGTTTTCGAAACCTAATGTTATTTGTTTGAAATAACCAATTTCTTATGAACAATGTTTAAAGAATCTTAAACTGTTCAAAAATTACGAACCTTGTTCGATCTATGCTGATTTTGGTTTTAAAATATCAATTTTTGATGTAAAACGCTAACACAACATATCTATTTGTCTATAACTTGTCTATTTTTACCTAAACAACAATGATTACTATTCAATATGATGAGGAAAGTTTTTATGTTTCAAAACGTCATATGTGAATGTTCCTTGAAATATAATTTTTTTATTCAAAATTCAAATTTCCGACGAGAAGCAGTAACATAATCCAAAATTATTCGAAGATTCTAAATCTTGTTCAAACTATAATGATTTTTGTTTGAAAACCCCAATTTTTATTGTAAAACTCTAACGTAACCTAAAGTTGTTAAAAAAATTGTGAACGTTTAAAATCTAATAATTTTCGTTTAAGGGCGTAGAAACCAGGACCCAGCCTCAAAATTAAATTGCCTCATTTTACTCCATCAGTACTAGAATTACATCTTTTTTAGATAATTAGGGCCTATTCCTGTTTTGAATGTTTGTATTCGGAAAATGTTTGTAAAACGTTATGTTTGGATTCTAAACAGAGCATAAAAAAACCATTCACAGGAAAACTATTAAAATTAGCCAATTTTTTACTCTGAATACAAATTTTATTCAAACTGATTTTCTGTGAAAGATGTTAGTATAATTTGAAAGTGTTCAAAAATTGCAAATCTTGTGTGAAGTAAGGGAGACGTCCCAGTAATCGTGATGCCAATTTTCTTACTTTTTATTCAATTTGAATGGTTGTAAATTTTATTTGCTAGTATAAAATGCTAAAAATAATTTGGTTCTATCAGTAAATGTTACTTTTAACATGTTTTTATACAATATATTGAAATTATGGCAAAGTTTCAGAATTATTGGGACCGTTACGATTACTTGGATATTTATCCTATAATGATTTTTGTTTTAAAATACATACGAATTTTTGTTTTTAAAGGCTGACATAACCAAAACATTTTAAAAGTTTTGAATCTTCTT
>CAKNWU010214288.1:0-10415 GCA_932072015.1 Andricus quercustozae | reverse complement strand
CATGAATATCTCACTAGGTCATATTAATTACCACTATTTTCGTTAAAAATACTTCATTTCGCGCACAAATTAAGTCAAAATTAATTTAAAATAAAAAGAACGGCGGACACGAGCCTATTATGTTACTTCTTTTCACTGAAGTATGATTGGTTGTTGGAACTTGGCGTTGAAGTAAAGTGACCAACTAATTATAACTCCGCCAAATAGAAGTTACCTAATGTTTCTAGAGGGTGCAAATGATATAGATATGTCTTCCGATATGTCACAACCCACTTTAGCTCTATGTGTGAGGATTTTCCAGGCCACTCAGATCAAGTTCAAAGAAAATATCAGGTTTTTCAGAAAGTGGGATATGTGATGTAGATGTCTTATTCATCGCCCTACTTATCTACTTTTTGATCTGCTATGCGAAGCAACTAAATTCGTATCTTCAATTTGCGATTTGTCATCTGCTTTGTAATGTATTGTATAATATATTTTGATGGAAAACAATTATGAATCAGGTGAAAAATCACGAATTTAATTTAAGGATTATCATTCCGGAACAGCCGTATTCTGAAAAACAAATATTCCTATAAAATACGTTGCGCATTTTAATGACGGAAGGAAGATATACATGCATCTTAATGAACAAGAGCAGTAGTTTTGTTACATTTTTTAAGTGTAATGTTTCAATTCGTGAGTATACAGCTGAACGCTACCCCATAATTTTAACGATAGCTTTTGTTATATTTTGAAAGGAAAAATAACATGAACTAAGCATCTGTAGAAGAGTTTTGAATTTAGTGCGCACGACGCGTTGGCTCATTGTTTTAATTAATATGCCACGTGTTCCCTTGTTCTCTTCACGTACGGCTGTCCTTGCTATAAAAGAACAAAGCACCGATCGATAAAGCATCTGTCGCCTCATTCTTTATGCCAGCGAATGCAAATGTAGACTGGATTGAATATTACGAAAATCTTCATACATAGGAATACACTAAAAATTCTTTCTTTTTTACAATACTGAGGCCCCATTTTTTTTTAAATTAATAATTAACCAAATTTCCACGCACGTTTTTAATGATTATTTCTGTAGGGACTCATCTGATTACCGAATAATGTATTGGGTTTGAAACGGCTCCTTAACCCCACTTAATGTTTGCTATAGATCTGAAAATTGTCGGAAACATAAGTGCCGGATAGACCAACAAATAGATCTCTTTTCACTTTTACGCTAATAATTCGTATTATAGGAACTATAGATAGATAGTATTATAAATAAATTCGAATAGAATTATAAAGCATAAGTCTAGTTGAAACCATACTTTTGAGTTCCGAAATTAGGTTAGGTTATACAGACGATTGCTTTTAAAAAATAAATCCATGTAAACAAAATGAAACGGAATATTTTGTTTCCAAATTTGAAAATGCTCTTACTTTTTGAATTTTGATCGAAATAAAAAATTTCGTTAGGATAATTTTCAAGTCTCTCTCCCATCTAAAAGAAACTTTGAAAAAAATTGTCTAAAATTTTTTATTTTGGTTGGAAATATCTGTTTCTTTTTTATTTTTAATTTTGTTTTCACGAATAAAACAAAAACTAAGAATCCCATCAAAAAGTAATTCCTAACAAATTTGTAGATCTTTTTTAGGTGCACGACTTTTATCTCTTTACCCTTTTTTTGTATCTTGCATAGTTTGACAGAAAAATGGAATTTTTTATTATTTTTAGTGCGATCAAAATTTGAATGTTTGAGTTTTAGAAAAAATTCAAAAAGTTCTTATGATAATCTTGTACCGCTCTAAAAAAGAAACGTTTTTCTCCTCTGGACTTTTTTTCATATCGCGCGTTGTCCGGCTTAAAATGTTAATTTTCGTTTGTTTTTTTGGATTTTGACTGTTCCCTCGAAAGTTATTTCGTCAGATATGTTCGTCAAAACAGTTTTTGTTCACTCAGAGGATCCCAAAACTTCGAGATTTTATGAAAACTGGGCAGGTCTCAATTCACATGAATCTAACGCCTTCTATCAAGAATGATAAGAATGTTAAAATTAAAGTTTTGCGCCCAGAATATGGGTGCTATCAAAAAAAGTAATAGCAACTTTGTGAATCTTTTTATAACTAATAATTTTTACTCCATACTATTTATCGTATCGAGTAAGGTTTAGCGGGAAAGTTGAATTTTTAGGTTTTTCAATTTAATTTATAATAGAATTTACACACTATTAGACGGGATTCCTCTTGGTTATCATGCAGTATAATATTCTATTTTCAATGATATCATCTGAATATGATAGGAATGTGGTAATTTTAACTTCTCTCTAAATTTGAATTAGCAGAAATGTTACTGATTCATTGAGTACACTTAATTTTAATTGATGAATCAGTTATTTTCAGAAGTTTATTAATTTTAAAAGTAAAAATACCATAAATGCAGTTAATCAGTTATACCGTAACTGCAGTGAATCAATTATAGACTTGGAATAAATTGATAGAGGAACAATTTTTGAACTAAGCTTTTGTTTATACTCCAATATTATTTATTATAATAAAGTGTATTTTGAAATTCTCATTTTAATAAATGAATAAGAAATTATTACATGTGTGAAAAAATTTTAATCTCTAAACAATTTCACAGCTGCAGCGGCTTATATCCACTATATTAAATATATGTATATATTAAATATGCGTCATATATGCTAAATTTTTATTATATATTCAATATGTTAAATATTTAATTGAACATTGCAAAAAAGCCAATAGGGTCGTTGCATGAATTTTAGGTAATATATTTTTGAAATACTGCATAACATTCTGAACATTTTAGTGCATTGCAATTTTTTTGTGAATAATTCAGTGTCGAAAAAAAAATGTTTAAGAAAAGTATCGAAATCCCTCTTCAAAAACTCTGTGCCACATCCTAAAAACCGCGTAACCAATCAGAATAATGATACATTCACTAACGAAGTATTTAGCAGACAGCTGGCGAAAATTCAATTTATAATTTCTAGCAGAGATATTTGTTTACTTACAATTTTTGAAAAGGAGCAGCCAGTCGTAACCAAGCACTAAAAAATACAATTTTGCTTAAAATAAAAAACCTAGAAAAAGATAGTAATTAATAATATCATTCAAGTGCGTGAGAATGAGATGTTTCTAAACATAACCTCAAATTTTTTATCAATCATATGTTCGGAATCACGAGCACACGTCAGTCGAATTTCTTTCGCGTTACATTTCAAAAATATAATAATGGCAGCTTCTGCAATAAAAAAATGCTTTGTTCCTGATTTGGAAAAGCTTTTAGGCCATTCGTTTTACTTTTAACATACGTTTAAAATAATAAACCTTACAATAGATTATGTTTACTATTTACACGTTCAATTGCTAGCGGCCATATTATATTCCCTCACCAAGCGGACAACCGCGCTACTCAGAATGAAGTACTTCCGATACACCGCGCAACCAATCAGATTTTCCCGCAAAAATTCAAAACTTATACTTTTTAAACGTTAAAAAAAATGTTAACTCAATTAGAAAAAAACTTTTCTTCCGTATTTACATTATTTTTTTGTCGATCTTTTAATTTTACTAGGAAAAAAAATATTTGAAAATATGCAACAATCTCATTCGCACTAGTGTGCCGTTTACGTATGCACTGTAAAAATAAAGTATTATTTCAGGGCTAGTTTCAGGTATTAGAATAAGACTCAGAAAAAACAGTCTCGAGTTATACTAAAATGAGACTACTGGTGGGATCCCAGAATCGTTTGTTTTGCATTGATAATAGCAGCATGAAGTTATCCTATTCAAAAACAGGACCAGACAAAATTTATACCGAAAAAAAGAAATCTCTAGTTTTTATAGTGTGGTGGATTAAAAATGGTGTGCAAATATATTTGGAACATACACTCTTAAAATTAACTGATTTCTTCAATACAACTATAACTGATCAATTAATAATGTTCGTTTTACTAATCCAATCAATACAATTCTTCTAATTGTTAGTGACTCAATTCTAGCTACAGCATTCACTAGAATTTAACTGACAATCAGGTATATTATACTAATTCAAATTTAGAGAGTTGAAGTGTATATTCTAAGGATGGTTCTTATTCATATTTGGTGGAAAACAAATTTTATAATTTCTTTGCTCTCACCCCCCGGTTTTGTTAGAATATAAAAAGGGCCAGTGTCATATCATATATTTATGTTATGGTAAACAGAGAAAAGGAAAATTGTATACACAAAGAGAACAATAACCAATTAAATTGACCAATTACTGTATAAACTCGACCCATTTTTTACAAATTACATGTAATTATGTAATTGCATATTACATTCTCATCAATGAGAAGGTATTGGTTTTATTTGAAAAATTACTTTTGCGGATTACATCAAATGTCGACGTTTTGAGGCCCCCTGAGACAGAAAAAATAGTTTTCACGTCGGTGTCTGCCTGTCGTTGTTATTGTAGTCTGTAAACAAGGTACATTTCAATGAATCATCTGATTGCATTGCCCTTTGGCACACTTCATAAGAGTGTAAAAAGAAAGGACCAATTCGTTAGCCAGCCATTCCGGATAGAAATTCAAAAGTTAGAGCATTTTCAAAATCGTTCAGACCATTTTTTTTCAAGATTTAAAAATTTGATGTACGGCTATTTGTATTACTCCGCAAGCTGAACAATTTATCCTTACAACTTTTTTAGATAAAAAAATGTATCAAAGTTATAACATTTACAACATTTAAAAAATGAAAGCCAAACAACGCACGATCACCCCTACAAGACTATCGTAACAAATTTTTTTAATTTTCTTGAATAATCAAAAATTTTAATTTCGATAAAAAAAAATAATCAAAAATCAAAAATTCCATTTTGCGATCAAACTATGCATGATACGCGAAAAGATTAACAGACAAAAATTGTGCTCCAAAAAGGGATTAAAAAATTTGTTGAAAATAACTTTTTGATAGGACGCGTCGTTTCTGTTTTATTCGTGAAAAAACAATATTAAGAATAAAAAAAAAAAATTTTGGATGAATGACAAAAGGTACGAAAAAAATAAATGGATAAAAATTGTTCGCCCGAAACAGACATTCAAATTGTTGTAAGAAAAAATATTATTAACAAAATTAAATTTTCAGATAAACGACACAAGCTACGAAAACAAATGAATCAACGTTAGTTATTTACCCGTAAAAGAGCTACAAATTTGTCATTAATCATTTTTTCATGGGATGCGTAGTTTTGGTTTTAGTCATAATAATAACATTAAAAATTAAAATTGTTGACAAACGACAAAACCTGCGAAAAAATGTTAGTACAAAAGTTGTTCATCCAAAAAGCACTAAAAATTTATTATTAATTAATTTGTTTTATAGAATGCTTACTTTTTGTTTTAATCGTAAAAATTAACATTAACAATAAAAAATTCAACTTAAAAAAACATGAGGTCTTGAAAAATTAATAAACAAAAGTTGTTCACACAACAAATATTTACAAATTTGTCATGAATTATTTTTTGATAGGATGCGTATTTTTTGTTCAAATCGTAAAAAAAAACTTGAAAATAAGAAAATTAAGTAAGTATATATAAAAAATAATCTTTCTGAATTTTAAAATAATTATACAATTTTAGATATTCAATTAATTATTTAGATTGACTCGAAACTAATTTTACCCATAACGTTATGAAACGGTTATAAATTTACTGCATCGATACTTTTTTTCACTCATAATTTAAATTTAATAATGTGCTACAACAATTAAGACATTTCGAATATATGTTTAAACTGTAAATCCTTTCAGATTATTAGAGACAATTTTATTTCTAAGTTTGATATATTCAAATAAAATTATTTAAGCACACACTGGATGCCTCAATATTTGATCTATTTAAAATTAAAACGCACACAATTAAAAATAAATAATCTTCTTTCTTTCACAGAATGAAGTCGGTTTACAGAGATGCTTTTATTGTTGTATTCCTGTTTTGTTCAATCGGTTCGTTTTATTATTTCAAGTTTAAGAAGATGCAAGTGTAAAAGGAAATAATATTTAATTTATAGTATATATGAAATTCTTTGGGATTAATTAAAAATGTTTGAAATTGTACAAAAAATGATATTTATAATTGGAAAGTAATGTTTTTGAAATACAAATATTTGACGTTTTACTTACTATGTTTCTTTAACCTTCTTAGTTTATTGTATGAAAAAGTCAGAATGATTTCAAATATTATAAAATTTGTATGACTTTCACCTTTTTCAAACCTTCGATAAAGTAAATTAAAATTTTTTTAATCATATTGATCAGCTTTTAGCTCAAAAATTTCAACATCAAAATTATATCTCGAATCGGAATCGTTTAAAATTAAAAATTTTTGAATTGAAAACATATATCGAAACATTGAAAATGGTTTGGTTTTATTTTTAAATCTTTCCCAATTGTATCGCTGGAAAATAATTATATTTCATAGTTGAAAAATAATTAAAACCAATGATTAGTTAACTAATTCATTTTGACTTGAATATTAAACTATATTATTAATTAATATTATTCATATTATTTTACTACTATTTACTATCCCGTGCAGAAATTGCCCAGGTTGGCCCTACTACAACCAGGTTTCTTGTGGGATCCCTGCCGGGCTACCCCTGGTTGGGTTTTATGGTCGGGAGCCGCCCGGTTACCGGCCGGGCCAACCCTGGTTAGATTTCATGGTCGGAAGCCGGCCGGCTGCCGGCCGGGCCAAACCTGGTTAGATTTCATGGTCGGGAGCCGCCCGGTTACCGGCCGGGCCAACCCTAGTCAGATTTCATTGTCGAGAGCCGACCGAGCACTGGTCAGGATACTTTTTTGTAGAAATTGCACATTTTTTAAGAGCCGTCGCATTATCAAAGACATACTTACGGATTTATTAGATCAGTGAAACAGAATTTAGCTTTTTCAAATTCTTGAAAAAAAAACCAACATTTATGTCTTCCCAATGTTTTAACTTATTAATTAAAACTCTTATCGATTCTGCAATGTGTATTAGCAGAATTGTTACAATTTTTACAATTTTCTCTGTTTTCAGAAAATTTACACTTTCAAATTTACCGCCATGCCTGATGCGTTCTGCGCCTGGCGTCGGCGTAGACACTTGCAAGTTTCATTTTTTCACCTCGAACGAGAATGCACGTTGCATTCATGTCGCGTCGTCTCCGCGAAGTTAACAAATAAAACCCGGTATTAAAATCAACCTTATTTCAGTAATCAGTTTGAAACCCCCACTTAATGCGCGAATAATTATTATTTTATATTAAAGTATAGTATTGTGAATTCATTTGTTCCTTTCCTACTTCCTAACCTCAAATCACTACGTGGTTTCCGAAATTAAACAAAGGCTAGGAGATTCTAGCATCAGTGGTTGAAACTCTTCTCTTTTTTAACCGGTCTGTGGTCGGGTTACCCGACCGGATCCCGGCCGGTATGGAAGCCGGGATCCGACCAGATTACCGTGATTTTTTTGGCCGGATCCCGCCCAGAATCCCTGGCCGGCGCCCGGTTTAAACTGGGGCAATCGGGCCGGCTCCCGGTTACTATTCCTATACGGAATAAACTACCCAGATAGCAAACGTGCGGGGCACGTTACTCGCACGGCATGCGAGGCACGCGGTGCGTGCAGGGTGCGAAACATATGCGTTGCATTTTTTGAGGGGCACGTACGTGTGAGGCATATGCCTCGCACTTTGTGATGAACATGGTGTGCAACGTGTATGCGTCGCACTTTACTGGCACGTGCTGAGTCTCGCGTCCTGCGGAATTTTTTATTGGTAAATTAACAGTATAAATAAACAAATTAAAAATATTTGTATCGGGTAAAACTGTTAATCCTAATAATGCATAGGGCAGAACTTTATTTTATTGTATCTTCCTAAAAAATAAGTTTTCATTAACTTACATAGCGTGAAAAACTATTTTGGAAATTAATACTTATTTTTTTAATATCTATTTAATAAAATATTAAAGTCAATATGAAAAAAATTATGGATTTTATTATTTTATTAAATAGTCTTTTGTTTTAATTTTCCCTCCAGTCACCGACGCCATGTTGATTTAACCTTCGTATGAGCGGGCGGCCAACGGACCGAACCCCTCACCAACCTGGCACTTTACTGATGGTCGGTAACGTCGCGGTTTCTTGGTTTTCAATTGTGCTGTAGTTATACTTTATAAGTTTTCTTAGTACGCGAAACCAAAGGATATTTCTGGAGAATTTCAAAAATGTAATTGATAGCAAAAATTCCAGTGATATTATTCCACTCCCTGTTCGGTTTATACATGTGGTAAGTAAATAAACAAATTATAATATAACCTCAATTCTATTGTTCACACTAGGACATGAGAATGAAAACTCTGTAAAGACCATTTGAATTTGGCTTGAAAAATCGTGTTATTGTTATTATTTATGATTCAGTGCCAAGTTCAAATGGTATTTATCGAATTATCATTTTCACTTCTGCAACGTAATTTAAAAATCATTTTATTCGCACTACATGCTCGCATTTTAGCCGCGTACTTGCGACTCGCACGCGTGCGGCCCATAATGCTCGCACTGTGTAGGCATTTTGTTATCTGGGTAATATTAAACGATATTAAATTTCTAAAGTTATTCAATTGTACAGCATAAAAATGGACCACTCTCCCATTCAAAGTGCTTGTTTTTAAATTAAGAGTTTTATGCTGAGAAAAATAAAAATTTGAAAGATTCCTCAAATTCCTAAATTCTTCTCAAATAATCTCTCAATAATCATAAAAACATGCGCTCCGAAAGAAAAGCTTCTTTTACACAGAGTAAATAAAACCATGCATGATTGGAATCTTACTGAAAACATTCAGTTTTTGTCCCGGAACATTGGCAGGAAATCGTCCTTCCGAAGTACGATTTCCCGAGACATCTGCTACCTTCTTCGCATGCTCAGATTTTTTAAGATTAATATTATGCACCTCTGACTTTATGACCTTCGATATAATAGGGTCTATAACAAAGAAGCAAAATATACTTCATCAGAAGATAAGCCAAGTAAACAGGAGGAAGATGTGATTGTAAGTTCTTACTTTTGCACTTTGAAAATGTTAAGTTTACCCACCATCTTGTGCAAAGAAATTTCCATTCCTATTTGCTGTGATAGGATCTCGGACGAAGGTATTTTCTGTATTTATTTCTTTTACTTTTGCCGCCGTTTCTGCATCTAGCAGTTTGTCGTTGTGAAATTCCATTTTTGCCATAGCTTCAGAAAAAAGTATCTAAAAAAGTATGATTCGCGCTTTCAGATACTATCAAGTGAATTGATTTGAATGTGAATAAAAAAATTTGATAAATTGTAGTCCTAATTTTTTATGAAAATGGATGCAACTAACCTGCATAGCCAGCAAAATTTTCAACTATCCATGACTTTTTATTTTCATCAGCCACGTTGCATCTGGCTTCTGATCTTTTTTTAGAACTTTATCTAACTCTATGTCCAAAATCAAATCGGGAAACAAGGTTGAAACTATTTCACGGGAGTTGTTAACAACCGCCCAATGTGTTCGAATGACATCAAAACCTTCTTGATTTTGCAACCTTATGACTGCAAACTGTGGTTTTGTATGGTTTTCTAGGGAAACCTGTTTGGAGATATTTGCTGTATTTTGTGCTCTCTCTGTAATCGTCAAAAATTGGTAAAATGAGGTGCCTTAGATTTTATGTAACTTCACAATATAAATCCTGCGATAAAGATAAAATATGTGGTATTTGCAGGCAAATAAAGGAATTAAAGGAAAAAAGCAGCACTTGAATACTTTTCTGTGTTTGTATGATTTGAATTAAAAATATTACAGTATTAGTTTACTTACCACCTTCTGAAATAAATTTTTCTGTGCAATTCGCGCGGCAAAAGGTGCTGGCACGAAGCTTTTCTTCAGCTGAAACGCACGCGCTCGGTTCACCTCCATTTCAGAGTCATCCTCAGAGAACTTTTTTGCACAGCGCAAGTGTCTAGATGTTTTCAAGTTACCCATATATATATATTGTGTCGTCAGAATCAAAGTCTGATATTTTTATATAGTACTCTAGTTTTTGACTGAATTCACTAAAGGTTTCTAAAAATAGAATTTTCATTTTCAATACAGTGCTGACAATTTTTCACAATAGTGGAACACTTTAAAATTTTAAAATATTTAAATTGAAGCTTTAAAATATTTAAATTCAAACGCTTAATAATTTACGCGTTTAAAATGGTAGCTTTTCACACTTTCAAAATGAAAAAAGTTTATTGATTTATGGTTACAAAATATAAATCCACAGAAATCAGAAAAAAGATCGAAAATAAAAAGTTTCTCGCTTCAACTCAATAAAAATGCTAAATAGAAAAAATCGTCTTCTGATTCAGAAAAAAAAAAA
>CAKNWU010214287.1:457-17062 GCA_932072015.1 Andricus quercustozae | reverse complement strand
AAGTGGAAGTTTGGAACAGTAATGCGCCGCGTCTGGGCCGATCTCTGGCTTTCCTCATAAACATGCTTTGCCGTTGGAAAAGTAACACTTGGTCCAGTCATGTGCCACCACTAGGCCAGACTCCAGCTTTTCCTATCAGGACATGTTTTTCCAGAGTAAAGACGAAATTGGGAACAGCAGTGTGCCGAGTCCGAGTCAAACTCTGGCTTTTCCTCATAAAACATGGTTTGCTGTAGTAAAAGTAACACTTGGTCCAGTAATGTGCCATCACTGGGCCAAGCATCGGCGGTAGATAGACGAATTAGAATATCCAATATAGGCAGCCAGTACGGGCACAACACTGGGCCGATTAAAATGCCGATAATTGGCCCAATAACATTAGCCGATCTTTGGCTGCCGAAATTGGACCGAGCCTGAGCCGTGTGTTCAATTTCATTAATTCGCACTTGGGATATTCGGCACGGCAATGAGCCGATGCTGTGCCGAACTCTGGTCTTCTCAAATTCAGAATTATTTGCCGTAGTAAAAGTGACACTTCTCCCAGTAATATGCTGTCGCTGGGCCGGAATGCGGCTTCTCCACATAAAACATGCTTTTTCAGAGTAAAGAAGAATTTAGGACTAGTAATGGGCCATTGCTGGGCCAGAATCTGGATTTTCTACTGAAAATATGATTTGCCGGAGAAGATAAGATATTCGGCACGGCAATAAGCCGATGCTATGCCGAACTCTGGTTTTCTACGATTCAGAATGATTTTCCGTAGTAAAAGTGGCACTTGTCCCAGTAATATGCCGTCGATGGGCCGGACTCTGGCTTTTCTACTTGCGAAACGAGATGCCGTAATAAATGTGACAATCAGCTTATTATAGTGCCGATACTGGGCCAAGCTTCGGCTGAAGGTAGGTAAATTTGAAAAGCCGACAAAGGCCACTGTCGTTGGCCCAGAACTTGGCCGATTCAAACACAGAGATTGGCCCGAAAACAATAGCCGACTGTTGGCTGCCGTGGATTGGGCCAATATTGTGCCGTATTTTCAGCTTTGGCAATTCGCACTTGGGAGTAATAATGATAAAATTAGAAGTTTTATTCACGAAATATACTTGGAAATATACAATCGTTGTGTTATTGCAGAGCGAAACATTAATTTCAAAAATAAATTCAATTATTCTAAAAGAACTTTGAATAGAAATGTAACTTTAAATGAGAAACATTTATATTGAAATATTTTCTACCCGGGGAAAATAATTGATTCATTATTATGGTTATTAAAAGCAAATAATTTTCATTTGATTCAACAATAAATAATTTTTGAATAAATATTAATTGCATTGAGCCACTATAGCAAAATATCACATCCACGTTAGGCTGGATTTGGATGAGTGAAAATGTCAAAAAAAAAAGGTTAGGTTTCGTCATAAAATAGTTCAGATATTAGCGCAGGTTTCATAACATCGCATGCAGGCATCAGATTATAGAATATAAAATTTGCCTGAAAGAGGTCGAAATGACGTCACTTCGACGTTGATTTTTCAAACCCTGTAAATTGCAACAAATTTTGATGAAATCACTTACATTGCAGTAAATGCTCATTTACAAAGTATCTCTGGAGCATAAAAAACATAGTCGAAACCGACTAATTTTTCGACGGTAATTTCGACGGTTACGACGTCGATTCTATATCTGATGGACGTCACCATTCTGACTGTGTTAAGATGCTTCCATTGTGAAACACAAGGAAATTTCGGCGGAGAATATGACGTAAGACGCGACAGAACTAGAGCAGAAATAGGGACCGATTTATCTCTTCCATCTAACGGTGAAATCAATAATTCGACCCGAGATCGTGCCACCCAGAGTGAGATGTCTCCGATACCTGAAACTTCCGTCATGATCGGAAGCTGTTTAGCGCGAAGTAATTGCGCTACGGATTCGCTTACAAAAGCAGATTGCGAGCCCTGATCTAAGAAAGCCCCTCAACCGTAATTCACGCCCGTTCATCGCTCGTACTGATACTTTCGCGGTGGATAATAATGTCGGCTGGCAACTAACATGATTGGCTTGGGTTTTTTAATCATTATTGAAATTATTTGAATTTGTTGGATCTAACGAGCTTTTAGGCAGAGGAAGAAAATTGCTCGTTATGCAATAGAGTATGGTGACGTCGCTTACATTGAGCGCAAGGTTTTTTTATAAAAATTTCGCGGTATATGGCTAGGTTTCAGACAATCATAACATCATCATCTTTGACTGCAAAATGGACATTTTGTCGCGGTAGAGTTGGCGTGGTGAGCCTTAGTTAACAATCGTTGTGATTTGTTATCATTATTATTTTTTGGAGAATGATTAAATACATTTCGCGACATGTGAATTGCTTCTAGGGCTCTTATTCGCGTATACAGAAATGAATTAAGTTCTTCGTAAGTAGGGTATACCCGTGTGTCACCTAAGGATTTTTCCCACTCTGCTATGGTTTGCTTACTCAATTTCATAGTGACTAAAAATACAATAATATCATCCCAATGCTCAACAGGACGGTTCAAATTTGCTAAAGCTAATCTAGATTTATTTGTGGTATCACGAATTCGCTTTAAATCCTGAACTGGCTCATTAGCAGAAGTGGGAATTGAAATAAAAGAATGCAAAGAGACGAGACTATAGCACGTTTATTTTCATAGCGCTGTTTTAGAATTTCCCAATCCTCTCATAATTTGCATCTGTAGTTGCAAGGTGTTTAATAAGCTGATCTGCTTCATCAGTTAAACGAAATTTTAAATAATAAAGTTTTTGACACTTTGTCAGATTTTCGCGACGGTCAATTATTGAGGAAAAAATATCTTGAAATTGTTGCCATTCTAAATAATCTCCTGAAAACTGGGGTAACTCTATCGCTGGAAGTCTTATTGTCGGCTCAGAACTTTGACGTGAAATCGAGTTTGGCGTATTAGATCGCGGGTCAACATTCATGGAAACAGGGGTAAAATGTGCTATAGTCTGTCCAAAATGATCATAGGCTTGAAAATACTTATCTTCTCCTTTTATAAAAAAGTTCTCATTGAAATCTGGATTAAGAGACTTATCTACTTTTTCAGCAGCAGCAGTAGCGTTTATTTTCGATTCCAGGTTTGTGCACTCGCTTCAGTTCTTCTCCAGAAAATTGAGTCTTCCTTGGGCTTCCTCTATTGTGACAGTCTCGAAGTTCATTCTCAGAAAAGTTGGAAGAGCTCGTTCAACTATTCCCAGCAGTGTATTTTGCTTTTCAATAAGCTGATCCATTTTTTTGCGTTTTAAAACGTAATTTTCAGAATATTTACTCCCACTCGGTTAAGTGAGAGGGGGGGGGGGGTATTGCAGCGTTCAGAATACGAAGAGTCCCGAAGATGGTGAACCAAATCTTTGCATCAGAAGGGCAAAGTGGGGAAGTGATGACTGTTCAAGTGGGGAGAGCACCACGGCTGATGGGCTTCCGTGAAGGCCTAGAGTGGGGATACGCTACTTGATGAGCGTCAGTTTGAGCCAAAACGACATCTTTCTAGATTTTCCTTGTAATTTCACTCACACTTGAATACACTGATTTTATAATAATTCCGTCACTTTAGGTTCTGAATCACACCTTGAAGTTCACTTTATTAATTGGGTACTAGAGGAAGAAATCTTCCTAAGCTAGACTTCTTCAATGAGACGCTTGCTCCAATATTAATACTGGAAGATAGCGTCTTTTGCCTTTTATTTAAATGTTTTTATCCAGTTGTTCACTAAACTTCACTCCGATCACGGCTGATCCGTCTTGAAGGACCATGTTCATTTATAAAAATAAATTTTATTATTACACTCCACGCTCCCTTATACGACATTCCCTTATACGTCCGCTCCATTATACGACCAGTTGCCGCTCCCCTATACGACGGGAAGTTCGTTCTCCTCTATCCCCACTCTTCGGCTCAAAGCATTTTAACCGCAAATTTGTGACATTTGACAATTTTGCAGATTTATTCAATTGTTCAAATCGTGTTTGACACTGTTTACATTAGCAACAAAACTTCTTGGCTATGAAGTCAGCTCGAAGTGACACAGGATTCAACGCGCGTGTGCATGACCACGTGAGATTGCTGGTGGAAGGGTTTAGACGAGTCCCCCTTGCGCCGTCGTATAAGAGAAAGTTTTCGGTCCCGAGCTCGTCGTATAAGGGAGCGTGGAGTGTAGTTTATTATTTGAGAAATTCACTTGAGGAATATCAAAAGACGCGGATCTTGGGAGTCGCAGATCGGGTAATTAAATTGAGATAAACACCAATTAATTGACATTTAAACATTTATTATGAGCAATGGACTTTAAAGTTGATCAATAATGCGGGTTGACAAAAGGTTTTAACACAATCACTACCGACAAGACTAAGCGTGTTTTTAGGTTGTACAAGATTACATGTCATTACGGTCGGAAGGTAAGCGTCAACTGAGACAGTACTCTCGCAAGATTAGCATCCCTTCAGTCAGGGAAAGTTTCCAGAAGCTTAGAGGGAGGCGCAGGACCCAAACTGAGAAGAAGGGGCTTCATAAGACCTCAGGGGTGTATCATGAAGCTTCTATCTTTACGTTATTTCAAGGAAATCAAAATTTAACCTTATCCTCAACAATAGGACTTTGTTTCAAAGAGAAAATTTTGTATCCTCTCATTTTTATAATGATAAAAATATATTTGCGTCATACATTTATTGTAGAAAAATATTATCAAGTTACTAACTTATACAATAACTTTCAAAAACAGATTTTATAACACGTGAAACTTTCTATGTTGCGTTTTTGGTAAAAATAATAAATTGTGTACGAGACTTTACTAATTTGTCCTCAAATATATTTTGTCATTTAAATGTATCCATAATATAGTTGTCTTAAAAATTATCTGTTGTCATTTTGTATCACGGAATTTCCCGTAATACTAACCCAGGACGAGCGGGAAATGGTTAGTCTTACAGGAAATTCCTTAGCAGTATACAGTTCAAATTATTATATATTATATTTTTCCTAATTAATGTATTACTGGGGGTGTCAATTCAATAATGTTTGTAGCTTCACACTGACTTTAAACAATAGTTTAGGGTCTCTTTCTACGAATCGAAATTCGGAGTTAACAAAATGATTTTGAACCAATGACTACTCCTATCGAATTATTTTTTTAACCAAAATTATGGATTTAATTTATCGAACAAAAAAAATCGAAAAAAAGTTATAAATTATTTTTCTTCAAATTAAGTCAAGTTTTTTTTCTCGCGTTTTTTATGAAAATTAACTTGAAGTATAACAAAAATTGAGAAAAGAATTTAAGTCGATAGGAGTGGTAATGGCTTGAAGATCAATGTTTGAATTACAAAATTTCGCGTCGTGAAAAGGCAGCATTAGAAAAACGAAACTAATTTCATAAAATTAAAAACCATTTGAAACATTTTTAAACAGTCCTTCTTATGAAAAATATTATATGAAATTCAGTATAGGAATAAAAAATATTAAAATATTGAAAGAATTATTGCAGAAAGTAGAGCAACTGTAAATAAATTATTCATTTTGAACCAGTGTTTGAATTTTGAAGTCTATTTGTCAAAAAACACACTTTTTTAAAACTTATATAGTTGTTGACCTAATTTTGATGTTATAAATATCTTTAAAAATTCTGGTGGCGTTTACCGTTCTCTTGGAAAATCTGTCTGAAATTTTGTTAAAGTTCAAAATTTTAAAAATGGCGAACACTTGTCTAAGAATATAAAAATCGATTTATTTTTGGCCAATTTTTTACTTTATTTGTCCGTTTATAAACAAGACATCCTGTGAGTTTTATGCGGGCTGAAAACATGCACGAAACAAAATTCCTGTATCATTTTTTGATTCAGTCAATATGTAACAGAAAAAATTAACAATTACGTTGAACAACGAGGAAAAATAAAATTGTGCTTATTTTGGTTGGAATATTTATTCCACGGCAAAAAATTGTCAACCAAAGTTGGTCTACTTTCATTGTAGCAAGGAATTTTATCAACAAATTTCTAGAAATAAAAGATACTTATTTTCAGGTCTACTTCAACGTTTATGGAGAAAATTAGATTTTAATGAACGTACTTTGACGTTTTACATCTTTATTGGTTTTTAATCAAATTTTCTATAAATTCGTACATCAATAACGTAAAAATTTATTTAAAAATTAGCGTCAGCTAGTTTTAGATAAAATGATAACTTTTTGCGCTACAAACAATAATGTAGAAAGTCTCATTTTAAGTTTCTAATAGTTGCAGAGATTTGTATTAAAGCTGAATAATTGTCATAAGAATTCAATTAAAAATGGCTTTATTTTAATATTTCTATTATCTATTCCTTATCTATTATTAAAGTTTAGTTTTGGGTAAAATGTAATGGATCTGTTGAATTTGAGAAATTCAATATAATACAATTTTGAAACTCTGAGGCTAACACCTCAGAGTGTACTTTATTATTATCAAAACGAGATACAAAACTTGTTCAGGCTGACCAGCGTTACGACCTACAGCATTTGAATTACAAGAATGTTCTGTCCCTTTTACAGGTGCCATAGCTTATATACTATCGCCTACGCGACCTATTTCATGTGCCCATTGCCAAATACTAAAAACTATACCAAAGTATAGTTTTCCGGAAGCTGTATGGGCTCTCCATAAAGCGGCCAAATTTTTTTCTACACCACAGGCGTAAACTTGTCACTTTTGCAAGGGGTTGCCCCTCATTGCTCGAGATGCGCCATTTCCTCGCCAAAAAGATGCGTCTACGCCTTTGGCGTAGAGAAAATTTGGGATGTTTTATGGATAGTCCAATAATAACCGTGCTGACTTTGAAGTGATCGACGTTGAATCGAGAAGAGTTACGAAGAATTTACGTGATTCTCCGAGAATAAGCAAGAGTTCCTCAGATTTGGAAAAACTTCGCATGATATGTACGGATTGTCAGAAATTTCTTTTGAATTAGGAGTACCAGTTCTGAGTTAGGAATGACTTCACTCATTTTCACTCAGTGAATAGCCCCTCGGCATGATAGGTCGAGAAACAGTTCGGATCGTGAAGAAAAAGGGAAATATTTTGTAGGATCAGTAGGGTCGAGCCTAAGGCGATCATCTAAATCTAAGTATTTTCATTCTTTGTCGATTGTTGAGTTTGGGAAAGAAGAAAAGTTCCTGTTAGTTTCAGGTGTTAGCGCAACCTGCTTACCACCAAAGTGTGTTCCGGGTGAGTTTAAGCGTAAAATTTGTAGGGCGAGAGAAGGAATTTTAGATCCTTCGCGCAGAAGACTGTCATTTGTTGGTTTTGTAAATATGCGTTTGAGATATAATAACAAAGTACTAAAGGTGAAAGCGTCTGTGGGTTAAGGAACGGAAACTTGCATATTAGGTCTTGAAGAAATCGATGATTTCAAATTGTTGGTTCGTGCGAATACTGTTTCTAAAGGGTACACTGACATTAAAGGCTGGTTATCCCGTTAAAAAAAGATGCGAAGCCTTTTACTCAAAATGTACCTCGAATCGTCACGGTTAAGCATTTAGAACTACTCAAAGAAGAATTAGATAATTTGCGGAGACTACATTGAGTTAAAGTAAAGCGTTCTCAGAGCAACATTCCCGGTTCCGAAAGTAGAAGTATCACTCGCTAGGTTAAAAAAGGCTATAGTCATTCCCCGTCTTGATGCTAACGCAGGTTTCAATCAAATCAAACTCGCTGAAAGTACACCCTTAACCACTTTTATCACCCCGTTTGGGAGGTTTATGTCTAATAGATTACCTTTCGGCATAAACTGCGTGTCTAATTATTACTCGAAAAAGTTTTACGTTTTGGTGCATGCTATTCTAAATGTGATTTTACATGTCGATGATGTGTTGATCTTTGCAGAAACCATGGATCAGCATAATGCTACTCTTCAGTTGGTTTATGAAACATTAGCTAACGAAGGAGTTACTTTAAATAAAAAAAGTATTTTATCGGGGCAAAGAAAGTTGAGTTTTTAGGCCATGTAATCTCAGAGGATGGCTTCGATATCAGCCCTGACAGGGTCGCTGCTATCCTCGATTTCCTCGAGCCAAAGAATAAAACTTCGTTATTGTAATTTCTGGGAACAGTAAATTGCGCTTCTAAGTACATTCTTAACAGGTCACAGATCTCGGAGCCATTAAATTATTTACTCAAAGATGACGTTCCTTTTGTATGGTCCGGAGATCAGGACCTTGCATTCAGGAACCTCAAACAGTGTTTGAAAGATTCAGCCACTTTGGCTATTTTTTACCCGAGAGTCGGGGGCGTGCTCATACAGGAAACAGAACAGGACAGACGTGTTGTAGCCTATGTATCTAGAACTCTTTCGCCAACTAAACAGAGGTACATTCAAATCGAGAAACAGGCGTTAAGCCTTGCATTTGCTACTGATAAATTTAAGCAGTTTATCACAGGTTCAAATGTAACTCTGGAAACAGATCATAAATCTCTTGTCCAAATTCTTCTAACCAAGCCTGTAGATGATCTTACCCTGCGACTTCATTCCATAAGAATTCGGCTCATGAGATTTTTATTATAACGTTGAATATGTACCAGGAAAACAATTGGTTTTAGCAGATTCTCTGTCAAGAAATCCCAGTGTGTTTAAGAAAGAAACGACCGACGAATTCGAAATAGAAACTACGAAGTATGTGAAACATCTGGTTAATGCGTTGCCTGCATCGATGTTAGATGGAGTCTGAATAGCTCAAGAGAATGATGATGTTTGTAAAAAGTTGAGGGGATTTGGCCTCCAGGACTGACCTGGTAAAGATAAGTTTGTCGGAGGAGTTGACTCACTACTTCGCTTGTATGGACAATATCTCCTTTGAGGAAGGATTTTGTATTGTGCAATTCTAGGTTAATAATTCCACCTTGTTTACAGTCAGAAGTAATCGGGAAATTACACCACGGTCATTTGGGTCTAAATAGATGCCGTGAGAGGGCAAAGCAGTCTGTTTGGTGGTTAAAGTTATCCACTCAACTACAGACAGCCCCTGGCAGAAAGTAGGTCTAGATCTTTTTAAGTACAAAAGTTGGTTTTTAATAGCAATACACTTTTATTCTAGATTCGCAGAAGTATTACCGTTAAAATACTTAACTGATAAGAGTATTGTTGAAAAATGTAAAATTTTGTTTGCCCGTTTCGGAGTTCCTGGGGTAGTTCGTAGCGATAACAGCCCGCAGTTCCGTTCTAAATTCAACAATTTCGCTAAAGTGTATGATTTTTCGCATGAAACAATCTTTTCACATTATCCATACAGCAGCGGCGCTGTTGAAAGAGCTGTAAAGACTGTTAAAGATATTATTTAAAAAACGGATGATATGAACTTGGGTCTCCTAGCTTGTAGAGCAGCTCCTCTTGATAACGGTTATTCACCCGCAGAACTAATGTTCTCGAGGAGGATCAGAACTCCTGTACCAATGGTCCCTAGTAAGTTGAACAGTTGTCACAATCACGATCATGTTGCGCAGAAAGAGAAAAGAAAACAATGTGTTATTGATAATTATAATAAGACATATAAGTCGATCAGCACCCAAATTCATATTGGATTCAAACGGATAAAAGCAAGATTCGGCGAAATAGGTATAAACGATGATACTGTGAACGGCGTTGGTAACAAGAGAGATGGATGATAATGTTTTACTCGGCTAGTTCCAGGATAATGTAGTAAACCAGCGTACTAACCATGACCTTCCCAATAGACGAGTTAGGGTCCGACGAGAACCGTTCTGGAAAAAAGATTTCACCACATATAATGTTTTCGAATGTAACAGTTTAATTTGTATCTTCTAGTACATATCTTTTTGTTAACAACTAAAGGGAGATGTCGTGTGAGCATCTATAGTTGCTATCCATCTGACTCACGTAGTTGGATGGTCAGAAGATGGCGGACCGTGGGAGGCGCGCACGTACCCAGATAACAATGCGTGCCGGCACGTAATCGGCCCGACGGGCTGGAGACCAACCTGCCTGCTAAATGCACGCGTCAGGCCGGTAGAGTCAGAATGCGACCGAAGGGCGGATGACGGTCCGGTAGATTAGACGCCCGTCGGTCGTGCAAACGGCGAGCAAGGACGGGCCTGCGATTTGCCCGACCGCTGCAGGCTGATAGTGCGAGTAGATTAAGATCGCAAACGCGCATGCGCGTTTTGGATCATCTGTTCATGCCCAGTGTAATGGCGTTCATCCCTGAATTTTGGCTCGGATCGACGACGTGAGTGAAAAGAGCTTTCGTTGTTTTTGTTCGTTTTGTGTTTCCTTTTTTGGCGGGTTGCTGCTTTTTAATTGTATTTCTGCTGTGCGTGGAAGAAAAAGTGGAGAAGATAGACCCTACTGGAAAAAAATGAGTAATCGTCAGGTAGTAGTCAGGGAAAATGAAAAATTGGTCAGAATAAAGATAGAGAATTTTGAAAATGATGTTTGAGGCTAGATGTTTGAGATCTAGTTCCTGCATTTTACCGGAGCATGGCCGGCATTTCACCAGACCGCGTGCGCCCGACTTCGTGCGAGCCATATAGACATCAATGGCGCGCGTATTGAGCTGCTCATGTACCGACAGGTCGGTCTGGTCAATCGGCCCACGTGCCTGCTCATAGTATGCTACCGTGCCGGCATTTTGTTATCTGGGTACCGTTTTACTTGATCTAATCCACTGCTTATGTGTATGTACTTATTTACCTTCCCAACGTATGGTTAGAATACGTACGGTGGGGCTACAAACAAATTACAGATGTCGCCGCAGTCAAACTTGTGGTCCTTAAAATATCATTATCTTTCATTATTCTTATAAACTAATTGGATAAACAAAAATGAAATTCTATATGTTTTCAGTAAAAATAATTTCTTTTTCAGTTATTCGGATTTGGAATACTTTAAACGAGGTTGTAAGGAAGGTTTTATGTCCAGCTTCAGTTTTGAAATCATTTATGATGGGACAACTTTCTTGATATTCTGTAATTTGTATATTAGCTGAAGAATTTTTTTCGCAAAAAATTGACAAAGTTTTGGTTTTGTTTATCGATCTTGTTTATAAAAATAATATTTATTACTGCATAAGAAATATTAGCAGTTATATGTACGTGTTTATTCTCACCCTTTCACGTGTTTGAGGGCCTCCGCTTTTTTTACAGTACTTTACAAACAACTTATACTACCTTAGTAATACTTACTACCTAAACAATACGTATGCACATATAATATCTTATAAGCTATCGCTTTATCTTAAAAATTAACCTAAAATTTTCTATGCGCACGAGTGAGCTTCCGTTTTCTCTTACTATTCTCGTCATGAGTGAGCTTTTTAATTTAATTTTTTTTTTACTTAAGATCTTTTTGCTAGTGTAATTATAGGGATTCTTTTTGGCGCGTAGGCTAAATATATGTTCTTGACTTTTCCAGTTTCTTCGTAGATTTGCAACGCAACATTAATTTTAAACTCATATATTGACATAATATGAGACATAACATTTATTTTACTGGAATTTGATTACCTTAAGTAGTATTGGATATTTTTCATTACAAAAATCTGCCCGCTTCGCGTGCACATTCTCATCGCGCGCGGCTCGCTTCGCTCGCAAGTTTGAGCGCGCCTAGGGCGCGTGACTGTTGGTTCTCGCGCTTCGCGCTCGATACTGTATTAACCTCGCGCTAAGCGCTCGGTCTTTATATTCCCCCCACATATGTGCACAGACCTTTTAAAATTGAAAGTTAAATCCTCGACAACTGTAATTTGGTTATTGTGAATTCTCTTTTGTTAAAGCTCCTTCGGCCTTAACGAATACATTCTCATCACGTACCTCGTGCTTCGCACTCGATTTTGTCAAAAATGCGAAATTTTCTACATTATATGATCAACTTTTGTCTATTGATCTTTTTTTGTACCTTGCGTCGTTTTTCCAAAATTTTTATTTGATTGTCAATGTTATTTTTACGATTGAAACAAAAATTACGTCTCTTAATATTAAAAAATGATTAATGACAATTTTTTAGCTCTTTTCTGAGTTCACAACTTTTGTCTATTAATTTTTTTCGTGGTTTGTGTCGTTTGTCCAATTTAATTTATTTTATTCTTAAATCAGTTTTTTACAAATGAAACAAAAACTACACGTCCCATCAAAAAGTGATTAATAACAAATTTGTAGATCTTTTTTGAGTGCACAAGTTTTGTCCATTCATCTTTTTTCGTATCTTGTATAGTTTGAACGCAAAATGGAACTTTTGATTTTTCATTATTTTTTGTGCCATAAAAATCTGAATTTTCAAAAGAAACATTTTACTTCTCTCGACTTTTCTTTCATATCGTGCATTGTTTGGCTTAAAATGTTCATTTTCGTTTGATTTTTGGAATTTTGTAAATGTTTTTAGTAATTTTTGTTTTATCAAAGAAAATCATTGGAATAAATTGTTTGCCTTTTTGAGCACTATAAACATCCGTACATAGAATTTTTAAATTTGAAAAATAAGTGATCTAAAAAATTTTGAAAAAACGCTCACTTTTTGAATTTGTATACAAAATGTCTGGCTAACGAACTTGAACTTTATTTTAGGACACTTGAAAAGTATACCGAAGCCCAATCCAGTCTGTCAATTCTTTCAATAGTTATCGTGCTAACAATATAAAAATCTACATACCCACCCACATGCATACATACATACATACATACATACATACATAAACACATGCAGCCAGAAACATTCGCCAAAACCTGTTTTTTGGGTTCAGAATGCCTCAAAACGTGGACATTTGACAAACACGGAGGGAGTCAAATTTTACACCAATCTAATACCTTCTCGGATGAGAATGTAAAAAAAAACAATTTTGTTATTAAACTTTTTATTGCAGCTTGTTTCGTTTTTCAATATATTTAATTTGTTTATTTTTAATGTTATTTTTTACGATTTGAACCAAAAATATGCATCCTTTGATATGATTTTTTACGATTAAAACAAAAACTATGCTTCTTTAATTGTTAGATCTTTTTTTAATACATAATTTTTGTCTATTCATATTTTTACGTACCTTGCGTCATTTTTATAAAGATTTAATTTTGTTACTTTCAATGCTATTTTTTACGAATAAAACAAGTAGTACGCATCCTATCAAAAAGGGATCAATAATAAATTTGTAGTTCTTTTTTATGTGCACAATTTTCGTGTCGTCACTATTTTTCATATCTTGCATATTTTTACCGCAAAGGGGAATTTTTTTTCATTAATTTTTTGTGCTATCAAAATTTGAATTTTGGATTTTTCATAAAATTCGAAAAGTTGTTATGACAATATTGTAGGGGGTTCAAAAAGCAACGTTTTTCGCCTTCTGTCATTTTTTTCATATCCTGCGTTTTTTGGCTTAAAATGTTAATTTTCGTTTGTTTTTTGGAATTTTGTAAATGCTATAACTCCGGTAATTTTTCTTCTATCAAAAAAAGTCATCAGAATATTTTGTTCGCCTTTTTAGTACTATTAATATCCGTCCATATAATTTTTAAATATTAAAAAAAGTGTTCTCAAAAATTTTCAAAATGTGCTCACATTTCAAATTTGTATCAAAAATGACTGGCTAACGAACTTGATCTTCATTTTAGGACACTTGAAGAGTATTCCAAAGCCCAATACAATCTGTCAATTATCTCGAAAGTTATCGTGCTAACAGACTAAAAATCGACATACACACCCACCCACATACATTCGCCAAAACCTGTTTTTTGGGTTCAGAAGGTCTCAAAATTTGGACATTTGACAAACACGGAGGGAGTCAAATGTTACACAAATATAATACCGTCTCTGATGAGAATGTAAAAATGATCTATTAACCCTTTGCGGCATACATTATGATATCAAACTAATTTTACGGATATATGTACCTTACGGGATTTTTGGGGCCACTGATCGCGAATCTGAAGTCAGATTAAAAAAATTACAAATGGCGGATTCAACATGGTTGACAAATTTGGAAAAAGTTGTTGGATTGTCATAAAACTTATCGCTCAGGAGTTTTTGTGGTCGCTTATTATGAATCCGGAGCCCGATTTGCAAAATTCAAAATGTATCCATTTTGAATTTTGCAAATCTGGCTCCGGATTCGTAGTCAGCAATCCCATAAACGCCTGAGTGACAAGTTTTATCAAAATCCAATAACTTTTTCAAAATTTGTCCACCATGTTGAATCCGCCATTTCGAATTTTTAAAACCCGACTTCTGATCGTTATCAGAGACCCCAAAAAGCCCTAGACGCCAAGCTTCATGAAAATGCATTATTTTTTTGAAAACTTGTCCGCCATATTGTATCCGTAAAAAAGAGCGATTTTAGACATTTGTTTATTTATAACTATTTATGTATGTATATCATTAAGCTATTTCCCTTTCGGCGAGCCTCTAGGGGTAAGCGTGACACTACCCGATTCGGGTAGTGTTTTTTAGGTGGATAGTTTCTTGTAGTAAATAACTACAAGTGTGGGCTTACCACACCCACGACCGCAATTTATAATTTTACGCAATACATTCTTCATAATTTTATTTACTTTTTTTTTATTTATTTTATTTTATAAACATTGAATCTAGAGAAAAAAGTTGTGAAATTATTATTCAAAAAACAGTACATAATAAAGGCGAATTGTGCAAATTAAAAAGGGATTAAAAATGTTCTATTTCATGGTCGATTTGGGGTATCCAAAAGTATTCAGAAAAATATTGTTACCACTGGGTACAGAAAGGGATTCAGTTTAAGAGTTAACTTCTCCTGAGTCTGGTCACTCTTCAAGGCAACCTTGCAGTATTATAATTCTGATCCTGCTCCGAGTATATTCTAGATGGCGCAGCGTAGGTTCTTCTGGACACACAAATGTTCTAAATGTTTTAAATCTTCTAAATATTCGTAGCACATGTCACTCAGCCACGCCGCGCGCCTTTAGAAGCGGAAGAATCTGGTGATTAGCTACTGTTATCTATTATTTTATCTTAGAGATCGAAATATACGCTAGATGTCCTCTGTGACCCTTCATTTACAAAGCATTGAGTGTCCACAGCCTGCTTCTCCTTCTTTGGGTTTCAAAACACAAAGACAAAAACGATATAGAAAAAGATTCAATAATTGTCACGTCTCGATTCCAGCATTTAGAAATATTAGTATAAAAAGTGCCGCCTATCCATTATAACTCTATTTTTAACTACCAGAATTGAATGTTACGATTTTCAATTACGAGTTATTTTACGCAGTTGCATTTATTTCATTTAATGAAATGCTCCTTACATTTCTCGATAGAGTCATGAGGTCAGTAGCAACGCAGCAGCAGTGTGTAGTGAATAATGAATGGCAAGAGTCTAAAATCTTATGATTAATACAAATTTACCATCGTGACTGTACAATTTCTCTAATGAATACTACTGAGTGGGCTTTAGCCCCACTCAAAAGAACTAAGTGTTTGTATGAATTAATTTTTCCTCAAATTACAATTTACTAATAATTATCACGGCAATGTTAAAAAGAATCAATAAAAGTCAAATTATACTGCTCGCACTGACTAGACTACTAATTTTGGACTCAAAACGCGGGTTATTCATAACTGCAAAAATAAAACACAAGATTCAATTCACTTAAACAGAGAAGAGATACCTTGAAAGAGATACCCACCTGATAGCACCGTTCTCCCTCAGATTCCGCCTCTTCCGTTTTTTGGCATGGCAAATATTCTCGACATTATTGTTCCAAATAATTTAAGTTTTTGTTAAACGCGCATTACCAATGAGATGGGAAGAGGTAATCAGGTGTGATGCCGCTTTGAAATAAACAGAGGTGGGCACGATTCGCTTTCCTAGCGTAAACTAAAGAGATTCACATCTAGTCGCTTATACCGGGAGTTTCCTCAATCCTCCCGTGAAATAGGCTTGTTTTCCAAAAGACAGGTGGCTGCGAGCCACATAGGAGTAGGCCCATGCACTCCCTCCTGATTGGGATGTGTCACGAAACCATCCAACACCCCCTTCACCCATGCAACCGCCCTTTTAATACCTTCTATTATGTAGTAATACCACCATTCTTATCTCACTTCATTCTATACCCCTTCCCACACAATGCACATATTCTCTTCTCCCTAGGAAACCAAAACCTATTAAAACTCTCCATGCCCACACATCATCTTCGATATAAGCTCCTGACTTCCATTCTCTCCTTTCTAACACAAATAATGTGTTCTCTCCCTTGGCACAATCTACCCATAATTCCCATTGATACCTTGACCCTCTTATTCTCTGCTCCCTTTCTGCCTTCTCCCGCTCCATGACGTTCTTCTTCACCACCTCATACACCTTTCTCCCCTCCTCATGCATCTTTCTCACTTCATCCCTCTGCAGCCTATTCCTTCTAAAATACCTTTCTCTTCAACCTCCATCTTCCTCTCCTCCCCTTTTCCCTTTCTCCCACCAATACTCCCTAACCAGCTTACTTCCCCCCTCTTCTTATTCTCTTCCTTCATACAATATATAATTAGACGTATATAATTAGATAAATATAATTAGACGTACTCCATGCCCACCCCAGTGTCCACTTTACGTAACTCTCCTGCGTCCTATT
>CAKNWU010214186.1:2014-14283 GCA_932072015.1 Andricus quercustozae | reverse complement strand
GGGGGGGGGGGAGGGGAGCGTGGAAAGAGACCCGAGTTTTCAAAGGCGATAGGGTGTAATGCAAGTAGGGTCGTTATCTCGCTCGCTGTTCATTGGGCGGAGAAAAATTCGCGATAATCGGGATCATCTTGCGCCCGAAGTTCGCGGCGAATCGTATGGATCGTAAGACGCAAGAAAAAGTTGGGAATTATACACGCGAGACTTTCCCTTGAGTCGTTCCTTTTTGCGCATCGAGACCGACCCCCGCCCCGACCTTTGGCCTGTAGGTCGTTTAATGTGATTGCAGTTGAAAATAGACCGAAATGAAATTCACGAGTCTCTCGAACGGTAGGGTAATTACGTGTAATTTATATTACTTGCCATTGACATGCAAATCCACCAACCATGCATGCCTCTCCCACCTTCAACGATCTCAACCTCTCCTCTTCTCTGCTCTTCTATTCTCCCACCATCCACCCCCTTATCACCCCTTATCACCCCTTATCAGCCCTGGCTCATTTCCCATCACCACCAACTACCTTGCGCTTTGTGACATTGTAATTTCTTTCTACTTTCTACATCATGCATTCTAGGAACCACCTGAATATCCCAATTATATCGTCCCTTCTATTATTTGAATCTTTAGATTTTTATTCTGAGAACTTTTATTCAGATTTGCCATTTAAAGAATGGGGACTCATTCGGGAAGATTTTTTGCAAGCACTATTGTAAGATTTTTTTTGTACCTTATACAATTTAAAAATGTTATTGTCATCATCTAAAATACATTAACACTTTTACAAAGTTTATAGATATTGTTATTGTTTCTTAGCCCTTGGCAGAAACCTTATAGTTCCGGTTGGGTGTCCGTCCGCCGTAATTTCTTCCAAAAAGGTGAAGGAAGGGGAACTTATAGAAGGGGGCATAGGAGAAGTGAGGAAAAATAAAGAAGTAGATGATGTGAGGAAAAGGGAAGTAGAGAAGGTATGAGGAAGTGAGAGAAGGGCAAGTTAAATGGAAGGAAAAGTAGGGGAATTTATAGGAAATTAGCGGTGTAGAAGTAGAGGGTGAGGAGAAATAAGGGAAGAGAAAGTAGGAGAAGTGAGGAGAATAAGAGAAGGAACAGTAGGGAAAGTGAAAAGAAATGAGGGAAGGAAGAGTATGAGAAATGAGGGGAGGGAAAATAAGGGAAGTAAGGGATAATGATTTGGGGGGAAGTAAGGAAAGTGAGGGGAAAGGATTTAGGGAAAGTTAGGGGTAATGGAGTGGGGGTGTGAGGTGAATATAGGGAGGAGAAGTTAGTTTAAGTGAGGGGAGGTAGGGAAAATTAGTAGAAATGAGGGTGAGTAGGGGAGGAGATGGTATAACTGGAGAAGGGAAGTACGGGAAGAGGAGTGTTAGCTGGGAAGCGAAGACCATTTACACCATCTTTAGAAGCCAAAAATTTGCAATGTGCTTCAAGAATTATCTCCGTACGTTATTTAGTTTAGGAGATAACACCTCACGACTCTTTTGTTATTAACATAATAATAAATCATTATTTTTGACTCTAAAATTTACATAATCATAGTCATAGATACTTTTTGCAATTTTTAAACAAGTTTCATTACTTTAATAAATCATGCTTATTTAAATCAGTTATTTTTCGCAGTCTAGAATTAATTGCAATGGTATTATTGCCGTTTGTTTTAAACAGAGAATAGAGTTTTTCATAAGCAAATTTCAAAATTTGAAATTAGAAGAATCTAATGGAATTTGTTAAAATTTGACAAAAAACTAAGGTCTTCCATCTTTTTTCGGCCGTCAGTTATATTTTAATGATTAAAAATTGTTCAAACAATTAAGAAAATACTGAAGCACTTTGTCATTTGATATTCATTAATCAAATCGTAGCATTCAGCAAATACCATTATTATTTATTATATTCTGGGAAGAAGGTATTGTTTAAGCAAATTAAAGTAGTTTAAATCATATGAAGTAATGTACCTATATGAACCAGTTTATAAAAAAAACATGTTGACTTTTTCTGGGAAGAAATTAAGATCTATATTATAAAAATTCATCAGAAAAAAGAGGTATCTTTTCACAATACATAGTAACAATGTGAATAAAAACTATTAAGTTATTAAAAAATATATTTTATTTTACTTTCCATGTTTATGATTATCAGACAGAAAAATGAAATCATTATATAGAAATTTGATGTTATATAAAGTTTCCATGCCAAATATACTCAATTTAACGTCGCGTTAAAGAGCATAATTTTATTTTTGTCGCATAATTTTTTAATGTTTGCATCATAGCGCATAATTTCATATTTTTTGTGACACATATGTAAAAAATTTGAAAAAATGTATTTTGCTATATTGATATGTCAAACATGGTCAATTCAAATAAAATATAAAATTTTGACATCATTTAAGACTTTAAACTTATTTAACCTGTTTTAATAAAGACGTTTATCAAAATTGTTTGTTTTTATGTAGCATAGATCCATTTAATGTGTTTCATTTATAACATTCATTTTCAAAAATTATTTTTTAAAATCAATTTTAAGATCATTTAAATATACTATTGATACCTATACTTTTTATTACAGAATTCAGGAGAGAATTTGTAATAGACCTTCTATGTGTATTTAGTTTTATTTTTATCAACAAATTCCTTAGGTCCCTTTTTGGGAAACAACTTCAATTATTATAGTTTTTTTTTTTAAATCGAATTATAAAAAATTTGCATTTTCATCTTCGTGCAATTTTTATACTTAGGTTTTGCATAGAGTTTTTAAGGGGCCCTTGTTCCAAAACAGTTACAAAAAAAGTGGTTGAAAAATGTAATCGATTGATGTCTATTCTTCGGTTTTTGAATTTTAAAATGGAAAAAGATTTCCCTATGGGCAAATACATTGTGTCGAATTCAGCCGTTTTCTGAATGAACAACTTAAGATGGAAAAGTGCAAACGGAGAAAACGACAATAGAAAAAAATTATTATTTTACGGTGTTATCAGTAAATGTGAGAGGCTTTTTAATGTATTTTTTGTAGAATAATATGGGTAAAAGAAAGTAAATTGTAAAGATTTCCAGAGATATGTATGAACAATTGCGTGAAAAGCTTAAGACTTTATAAATTGTTCATAATTTTTAATTGCTAACCATTTTTATTACGAAATACCATTATAATGAGAAAGCAGGACGATTTCAGTGAAAAATAATGTTTTTATATAACCAACTGATAGATAGAAGTAAATTGTTTATAATAATTTTAAATATGATTGTGATTTTCTTCAAATCTATTTTCATTAATTCTGATAAACAGTGAGTTTATTTAAGTAATTTTTTCGGAGCTAAAAAAATCATATTCTTGAATTGACCAATTTTTTGAGCGTCCGACCGTGCGCGCAGAATTTTATTGAAAATGTTTGAAAGTAATTAAACTGAAAAACGTGGTCTTGTAAGTTAAAAAAATTCAATTATGGAAAACAAATTTTCTCTCAATTCTTTATTTTTATTGTTGTTCAATATTAAAAACTGTAACTGAAAATAAATCGATATAAATTGTTAGTCAATAGATAAAATTGTATGAATTCGTTAATTAAAAAACTGAACAGAATACATTAACACTTTTTCTTCTTCCTCGGGTTGCCGAAACACAATTTTTTTCGCTTATCTAAAATGATTAGATTAATTTCAGAATTTTTACATCAATATCGTACTCATATATTCATTGTTTTAAATATTGATATTTTGTAAAGTTAAACTGTATTTTTCAACTTAAAATGTTCTTATTTTTCAAAACATAATTTGATTTTTTGTCGCATAATTTCGCGTAATAATAATCTTTTTAGTGCATTATCCAGATATTTTCAACCACAGAAAATACTGTCCTTAACCACAAAATTAAAAATCATAGTGAAATCCAGAGAATTCTAGGTTAATTCTAACAAGTTTAAAAATTCATCTCCGGCAAACTATATCAGAATTGAGGGGCTGATAGCAAAAGCGAATTAAAAAAAGAGTCGGAGCAAAACTGGGTTGATTATTTCTCAGCGGAAAAACGAATTAGCCAACGCGCTACGAGCAAAAATGAGTTAAATATTTAACTCGTTTTTGCTCGTACCGCAATTTTAATGATTTGTCAGGAGAGTCAAAAAAAATTTGCAATAATCGTATTTTTGAGAACCCCTGAGGTACATCAATACTGAATTGATGCCTGAGAAGTTATAGCGGAAAATTATATTATAATTTAAAAAAAGTGATAATTATCAAGCAATTTCATTTCATTTTTAATACGCATTATATTTTTCAAATAAATTATTAATACCAAGGGGCCCTAGAAATAATTCGGTTCCCATTTCGTTGAATTGGGAAACTAAAATAGGAATAATTGCACGAAAATGGTTTCACGGGGATTGCCTGCGATTCGTCACATGAATCGCACTAAATCTAAACAATTTATAGACAACAGGAGTTTTTATATCGAATTTATGAATGTTATTAAATTTTGTTATATATTTTGTAAACAAATTTTATAAGCCATTCTCGGCTGATAACAATTGATGCTTATTTAAATAAACCTAAACAATCAACAGTTACTTTTTATAGAACCATTTTTTAATAAATTTGTATTATCTCACGGATTTATACACTAAAAAATTCCCCTTTTCACCCAGGAATTAACAGCCAATTATTTATCAACCATTTCTTGATATTCATCAATAAACTTAATAAATCAATAAATTCAAACTTTTTTCATTTAACGCATAACCAACTCTTAATAACTAATTTTTCAAATTCTTTGAAACAGTTGGATGACGATCAATTATTGCTAACAAGAGAAATTGGTTTATAAGATTCTTAGTAAAAACAACAATAGTTAATCGTTATCCACGTTTCTAAAGAAGTTACAAAATTAATTATTAATAGTTGATCAATTTAAAAAATGAAGTTCAAGTCATGAAAAATATCCAGATAATGAATTCTTTCATTGAGTTTGTTTAAACAATCATAAATTTTAATTATTGGTAATATGAAGTCATTGACAAATAATTAGCTATTAAATATTCCTCAGAGAAAAGCGGAATTTTTTGTTTATAAATAGGGCATTACTTCGCAACTGTACCCACTCAAAAAATCAAAGTTGTCTGCCCTAAGTCAAACTTGGTCAAAGTGTTGTGATCTTGGATAGTAGTTTATGGGCAAGAAATGCTACCATTTGGATAATTACTTACTTTCGCGAGTTTTAATTCTTCTTTTTGGTAATAGGAAAACAAATTTGATTTTTTTTGTGGCGAAACGCATATTTTGTCTTTTTTTTATCTCAAATGAAAGTTTAAGTTTCTGCGTTTAAGAGCTTTGAAGTTAAAAAGTGGGAATTAAAAATAAGCAATGAGTGGTTTTTGAGAAAAGTTGACTTTTTCCATAGAAGGACGCGTTTTTGAAACTTTGATAACGATTAACAATTGTTGTTTTTAAAATGAATGTTATAAACCAAGTTTTCTTGTTAAGAATACTTGATCGTTATCCACGTGTCTAACAATTGTTCAAAAATTAGTAATTGGTTAAGAGTTGATTACGCGTTAAAAGAACAAAGTTTAAATTTGGAAAATAATAAAATAAATAGGAAGCGGACTAGATAAGGTATGAACTTGGTTAAAAATTGTCTACGAAAGGGCAATAACTGCGAACAAAAATACTTAAATTAACAAAACCAACTTCTCACTGTCTAGACACATACACTCTTAACAGTGTGAAGTTGGTCTTGTAAATTCAAATATTTCTAATGAAGTCAATTCATGTATGAATGTGTTATTTTGGTCATACGGTCCATTAAAATTAATAGTGGATTCAGTTGTCAAGAATCAAGTTTTATTGGTCAATTTCATTAAAACCAGCGTATGTCTCTACCTTGTAGCAGGCCTTCTTCAAGGTAATACATGACCTAAGTTATCATAATTTACATAGATATAATAAATTTATAATGAACAAAAAATGGTAAAGTACATTTTTTAAAACAAAATTTACCTGTAGTGATATTAATTAAATCATTCAAGATATTTTAATTTTGGTTATTGTCCAGTAGAAAAAATTCCTCTTTTTTTGGAGTGAACCAAAATTATATGTTTTTTTTTGTATTATTGAAGATTAAAGTTTATAATTAACATGGTTTAAATAGTGTCCTTTAAAACATTTTATAATTGAAACCTCAACATTCCAAGGCTCCAATACAGTTATTTTACTACATTTTGAATAAATAAAAACGAACAAAGGGTGTAGTAAATTGAATTTAAAAATTGAAATAAGATTTAAATTTTGTATTTTGAAACTTTATATATAAATCTATTATAGAATGGTTTGATAAATTTTATTTATATTTAACATTTCGGTTTTTAAATTAATTTAATTTTCAATGACTTTATTTATGAAAATGGACTCTAGGATTCTTCGTTTGTGAGTATTGTTTTCAGAAGCTAAAATGTGGATATTATTAATCTCAAAATCAAAATAATTATTAAATTGCCATGCATATTGTGACAAACCAGTATTTTGATTGCCTAATTCACAATCCCGTTTATGTTCATAAATGCGCGTTTTTAGTCTCCTGTCAGTCTCACCAATATAAATTGTATCGCAACATTTACAATTTATCATATAAACTATACAAGATGAGATTTCTTTGTTGTCTTTATCTTCATTTAAAATAAGAAAATTTATTAAGTGT
Organism: Andricus quercustozae; assembly: GCA_932072015.1. Taxonomy (NCBI): domain Eukaryota; kingdom Metazoa; phylum Arthropoda; class Insecta; order Hymenoptera; family Cynipidae; genus Andricus; species Andricus quercustozae. The sequence goes on along the minus strand of CAKNWU010214186.1, from coordinate 7,586 downwards.
GTGTTTAGTGAAGTAAACATTAATATTGTTAATTTGATGATTTTATTTATTAATTGAAGTGGGTAATTGTTTTGCATGAGAGTAATTTTTAGTTGATCTAAATTTTCTTTACGGAATTTAATATCGCTAAATTTAACACACCTATCAAAAGACCTTTAATAAGACCAACTGTTTGAGAAAATAAATTATGGGAGTTACAATTCAAATAACGTGCTGACCAAGATATTTTTTTATACCAATTTGTAGTTAAATTACTTTCTGGAGTTTTTATAATTAATAAATCTAGATAAGCAACAGAATTATTTAATTTTGAGTTTTCAATTGTAAAATGTTTTAAAGAACACTATTTAAATCATGTTAATTATAAATTTTAATCTTCAATAATACCAAAAACGTCTAATTGTGGTTCACTGCAAAAGAAGATGAGTTTTTTCTACTGAAAAATAACCAAAATTGAAATTACTTGTATGATTTAATTAATATCACTACAGGCATTTTTTTTTAAATTATCTTTACAATTTTTTGTTCATTATAAATGTATTACATCTATGTACATTATGTTAACTTAGGTTATGTATTACCTTGAAAAAGGCCTGCAACACTATTAATTTTAATAGACCGTATGACCAAAATGACACATTAATACATGAATGGACTTAATTATTATTCATAACAACGTTCGATGAAAATTTCTCAGTGTGGAATATATTCCAATCACTGAACATAGATAATAAAATATTTATGCTTGCAGTGGTTTTCCTTTTGCAGACGATTCGTAACCATGTTCATTGTTCATACCTTATCTAGTCCGCTCCCAATACATAACGCATTGGTTAATTAAGTTTATTTATAAAAAAATAAGCACTTGCCTTGTCGAAGATTGCGCAACTATATTAACAATGAGTTCTAGCTAAAGAATTGTTTGCAAATTCCACAAGAAAAATGGCATTCTTAGTTGAAAAATGCATAAGACGAAAAAAATGTCATTATAACATTGTTTATGACAATAAACATTATTGATTGTTATCGAACTGTTAAAAAAAAATTTCAAACATTAGTTATTAAGAGTTGATTACGCGCTAAAAGAACAACGTTTAAATTTATTGATTTACTGAGTTTATGGATTAATGGCACGAAATGGTTGATAAATAATTGGCTGTTAGTTCCTGGGTGAAAAGTGGAATTTTTTAGTTTATAAATACATGAGATAATACAAATTTGTTTACAAAATTGTTCTTAAAAATAATAACTGTCGATTGTCATCGCAATATTCCTAAAGGTTTATAAATTAGTTAATAACATTTGATTGCGTTATAAGAACCAAGCTAATACGACGAAAAATAGCCCACCAGTACACTTGTTGATTAGGTTTATTTAAATAAAAATTAATTGTTACTAAATGACTAAATATCATAACTAGGTGTCTTTGCCGAGTAATTTTTGGTCCATTTTGTAGAAAGAACTTTATTTATTAAATCATAAATAGCTGATGTCGATAATGGCTTATAAAATTTGTTTCTAAAATAAATAAAAAAATTCAATAACTTTCATGAGGCCAATATGAAAACTCTTTTTGTCTATAAATTGTTTAGATTTAGTGCGACTCATGTGACGAATCGCAGCCAAACCCCGTGAAACCATTTTCGTGCAATTATTCCTATTTTAGTTTTCCAATTCCACGCAATGGGAACCAAATTATTTCTAGGCCCTCATGGTATTGACAATTGCAAAATGTTATGCGTATGAAAAATAAAATGAAATTTGTTGATAATTATCACTAATTTGTTCGAAATATAATTCCAGGCGCGAACAAAACAAAAATATCAGCGTAGCAAAAAAAGAATCAAGAGTTCAGTTAGAGTTGAACCGAATGGAAATATGAGTGCGGGCAAAAATGGATTAGCCCATCCGCTACGAGCAAAAACGAGTTAAAGGTCTAACTCGTTTTTGCTCGTAGCGCGTGGGCTAATTCGTTCTTCCGCTGAGAAATAATCAACTCACTTTTGCTCCGATTCTTTTTTTAGTCCGCTTTTGCTATCAGCCCCTCAAATGAGCATTATATTTCATCTTTATATCTGTAACCCCCCCCCCCCACCTACTGAAACGTGGAAAGGGTGACGTGTGAACGAACTCCTACTTGAATTCTTTGCAATTCCAAAAAATTAATGATGAATTTCACAGAAATCAATGTTTTTCCAACAAATTTGAAAATTTGGTTGAGTACCTAAACTTATTTCGTTAACGAGAGTACGTTATTTCGGTTACTTTGGTACTTTGGTACTTTTCCTCCTAGAAAAGGGCTGTTGCCCTTTTGCATATGATCCTGCGATTCCTGTTAACAAAAATGAAGTTAAGTGTTCCTCTCTCAGGAAAAGAAAAAAAGCTAAAAAAGAAAATTAAAATTCGGCAGAACATGCCGGAAGAGAATACAAAACGTATTAGGTCTAAAATCTAATTCAGTGCCTTTACTTTAATGTCTTGTAACTCTTGATCAATCTGGATTTTTGTTTGCCCTAAGGTAGTTTTAAAGGGCGAACCTCAAGCTTTAAAACACATTGTAATAGGTGGCGGCCTTGCGGACCTAACTTCAAAAATCATGAGTCAATACAATGGTACCCGTCAAGGAACATTTAAGACACTGCATTTTCTTTCCATTCCAATTGAAAAAATGAAGTTCAGGTTACAAAAATTATTTACATAGCCTTACGTGTATTCAATTTTCCTTGTCGGACGCCATTGTATTCACTAATGATAATTTAGGTTCAGCCCGCATCGCCGCCATCTATTATATTGTGTTTCAAAGTTGAAGGCTCACCATAAATTAAAAATAAAGGCACGGAATTAATTTGTAGATCTAATAAATTAAATCCATATTTGCACTGGATATTTGTTAAGGATCCTATATTACACCTGAGAAATCAAAGTTTCAAAGTGCGAATAATGGCGTTGTTTAACGCGCAGCGATTTCATTCACATCCAGGAGAGTAGTAATCTCTTTTTTTTTAAAGTTCAGGCTTGATAGAATCAGTAAGCTTCTTTTTCAAACAGGGTTGAAAATTCCTGGATATATAGAAAATGGTACAGTTCTTCGAGCGTATTCCAGGTAACCTAAATCCTTTGGATTCAGTTGAATACGTCAAAGGAGGTATCACGATGGGTCTCGTCCTCAGTGCTCTTGAAGGGGTTGAAATACAGCGAAAGGTGGGTGGACAGAGGACTCAGAAATATGCAGGAAGCTGGAAAAAGAAGAGTGAAAGAGAAGGGAAGATAAACTAAAGGAGATGGCACGAGACAAAGAGAAGAAACATGACCGAGGGCGGAATTCAATTTCCATCCAAACCAGAGAACACCATGCGATACAACCAAGCTTCATGACTAGTAGTTTATACTATCTTCGAATCTTTTTGACAACTGGCAATCACTAATTCCGGGAAATCAGCATTGCTTAAAAAAAGAAATTTTTCGTCTCTACAATTCAGAAAATTTTGCAAATAATTCTAATATAGATGTTTCCAAAAAATGCATCGATATCAGTTTGCTCATATATAAAGGGTCTTTCAGAAAAAATCGAAAGCATCTTAAGAAATGCGAATATAAAAAGTATTCACTAACCGGTTAATAAATTTTCAAAATATTTTGATAACTTAAAAGATTCTCTTCCAAAAGGTAAACTTTCTGGATTTGTTTACAAATATAACTTCAAGGATTGTGACTCTGTTTATGATGGTGAAACGGGTAGAACAATAGAAACACGTAATCGGGAAAATGTAAATTCTATCAGAAATTTCGATTTTTACCATTTTAACATTATTTCTCGTGAAAAAAACACTGCTCGTAGAAAAGTTATAGAAAATTCCTTTATCAATAAAAAACTTCATTCAGTAAATTCGAGATATGAACAAAATATTTTTCCAAATGCACATAAACCATTAACCAGATTCAATTAATTTACTCATCTTTTTATCCAGTTTTTCCATTACTTATCGGGTTCTCTGCCTTGTCTATAATCTTTGTTACTATATGATGAAAATTTCAAAAACTTCCTAAAATCTGTATTTTTCCAGTTATTTTTCATCAGATACTTCTCTAACAATTTACGTGTTTCTCTACCTTATCTACAATCTTTTGTTAACATATAATGTAAATTTCATCGCTTCCTAATAGCTGAATTTCGCCAGTCGGTTTTTGTCCTTCGTCTTAAAACTTTCTCAAAAAATGTTGTACGGCAATTTTGTATATTTTTACTCATGAAGCTGTTTTTCAACTAAAATGTCACTTTTTAAATTGACAAAGTGTTAGTTTCTACAATATTTTAATTGTTTTCTTTCTGATTATTTCTTAAATTTTTGTAAAATTTATCTGTATCTTAAATTTTTTAGACACTAAATTATGACTGTTGCCCGAAACGATTCAAAAAATTTGAATTGCTGATTCTTTAATTTAGTTTTGACCTGCAAACTTCGAAGACTATATCAACACATATATATTGAAGACCAAGACTCAACTTGTTTATTTACGTTCCATTGCTATTTGAAATACTGATTAAATTAAATAATGATTAGAAGTCGTTCAAAAACTACGTCACAGAGCCAAGGGGGGTGAGTAACAGATTTTATAACGATTTGTGACGTAGGGGGTGAAATTAATGCTGAACGTGAAATCGCACATGCAACTTATATAAATATGATTCAGAATTTTTTGAAATGCTTGAAAAAATGTTTTCAAGAAAATTCCCATTTTTTCGCCTTATGCGAACTGAATTAATAGAACCAGATAAGAAAATAGAACTATCTTGTCATAAATTCATTTTTTGTTGTTGAAAATTATGCTTTTTTCTTGTTAACCGATAAGAAAATCGATCTATTTTTTGACAAAAGCTCATTATTTTTAATTGAAAAGTCTGCTATCATATTTTTGCCACAGAATTAATATTTTTAGTTTAAAATTCAATTACTTGGTTCAAAATTAATTTTATTGGTTAAAGATTGAACTTTTTTGTTGAAAATTAGTTGTTTTTTTCTGTTGAAAATTAATTTTTCTAACTGAAAGTTTAATTTATATATTTTTGGTTGAAAATTCAACTGTACAATTTTTCATTGAGAATTCATCTTTTTTAGTTGAAAATTTGAACTACGTAGTTAAAAGTTGAATTACTTTGTTAAAAATTCATTTTATTGATTAAGGGTTAAACGATTTTGTTGAAAATTTGTTCTTTTTCGGTTGAAAATTGATTGCCTTCAGTTGAAAATTCAAGAATTTGGTTGAAAATTATTCTCGTTGTGTGAAAATTGAACTACATAGTTGAAAGTTGAACTATGTGGTTCAAATTCTCTTTCTTAGTTGTAGATCCAGGTTGAAAATTAAACTAGTTCGTTGAAAATTACTTTTTTTTGTTCCAAATAAATTTTTTCAATTGCAAATTTAATCATTCCATTTTTAATTAAAAATTGTTCACTTTTAGTCAAAAATTAACTTTTTGATAACAATTCTTAATTTTTGGTTGAAAATTCAGCTGTTTTATATAAAATTCGTCTTTTCGCCTTGAAAATTCAATTGTTTCGTTGAAAATTCG
>CAKNWU010214137.1:709-12335 GCA_932072015.1 Andricus quercustozae | reverse complement strand
ACATAAGGAGTATATACTTAATCGGGACCTGATAGGGTAACGACTTAGCACTGACCCGGGACACCGATCGGGCTAACAGTTCGGCCCAGACTGGTCCGTGCGTTTCATCACGCGTCTGATCCGACTTGGCTTCCCGATCTGGGCCCCATTTGGCCGGATCGGGCCACGGCAAAATTTCTGCGAGGGGTATAGTAGGGTGGATTGAAAAAAAATATGAATTGAAAACACCTGGGCACTGAAAAGTTGCCTTTTGGTTCCTTTATAACGTGTATAAAATTTGAAATAAATCGAATAATATCGCGCGGTCCGGCGGAGTCGAAATGGAATAAAACATTTTTAATCGCAGAGTTTTGGGAAAATCCTGAATGTTATTTTTGTTTCATAATCTGCATAATATGCCTAATTTTACATTTTTCAGATTTTCTATTTGAGCTTACATAAAAGAATTTTTTTTGAGACCTATAAATGAACAAAACTCTAGAAGTTCTAAAAATTATAATTTGTGAAATTTCTGAATCTGATCCTAGTTTTTATAATCATATTAGAATAATATAAAAGTTTTGTAATACTTTTGGATCAAATATCAACCGTTTATATATTTTTACAAATTATTTAAATCGTATTAAAAAATTCTTTATATGACAGTTTTTGTGGTCTAATAAATGAATTCAAATTTATATTTTACATGTTTTAATATATTTAGGTTAATACCTGAACTACAATTAATTAGTTCCGTAAGTCGATATTTAAAATTGCATTAAATGCAGTTCTTCTGTGATGTTGAAGAAGGCACTGTTTGTCGCGCATGCAATTTCGCACGAATGAATCTATCCCTTGCAGTTGCTCCCATGACAGTTACAGAAGAGTCAGGCATAACTTTAACATGTCGCTCAACGGCTTGAGTGTGACAAGGAAGTTTCTTGATATCCGAAAATAATTTGAAACCACCCTGCACAATTTTTACAAGATCTTCTTCAGTAAGATAAGAAGTCAGTGGAAGTTCCGAGATATTAGGACATATTTTGCAATCAATAATGTCAGTGTAGTGTTTAGCACGAAAATAAGGCATATGAATTATAAAACTTCGGGGTTTTCCTGATGAAACTTTGCTTCTGGCTTGCAAGATTCGTTCCGCGGCTGCTTTGCGAATATCTTTGTTTTCATCAGATAGCATCGCAAATAAAATATTTTCTGGGTGTCAAAAGAAGACATTGCGTTGCAAGACTGGGTCAACAATAGATTTTTAATTTTTTGGTGAATGGCCAGAAAATGAAACTTGTTTCCGCATGTGTTTAGCACCATCTATGTATGATGATTTTGCCTTAATTATGAACCATATTTAAACGTAAACTTTCATTATGAACTCTGTCCAAATTTTCAAATTTTTTGAAGGTTTTTCAGAAGCAAAATATTTCCTCAAAAATATACAGAAGACAGTCAACCACTTACTGTGATTCAATTTTCGTGGTATTCGGTTAGCCACATTTGGTAGACATTCGCCTTCCACAATAGCTTCACAAATTTGAAACAAATATTGTTGATCTTTGCTCAAGATTTCCACTTGATATTGGCTACCTTCTATTTTTTTGAAGCGAATGCCAGGAAGCTGTACAAGTTTACAATAAATTAATTCCTTACCAATAGGACCAGTAAAGGAATTAGTTCCAGATGTTATTTCATTAAGTTCTGAAAAGAGATGACGAAGAGTTAGTTAATTGCTGTGAAGTAGACATAGCAGCCACTGAACAGGCCATTGGAGAAGCTTTTCAATGCAAGAAATGACTCCACTTTTCCACCCTACATTCACCACCGTCCCATCAAAGACAACTGCTCTTAAATTTATAGTTTCGAAACAAAATTCTTCCGAATAATTACAAATTCTTCCAGCCATGTCTTCAGCACTGCCTGATGAAGGCCGCTGTTGCAAATGGGATTCTCATCTGCTTTGTGGTTTGTAATTTTAGCATTAGATAAACTGGTGGAATAAAATCTTCATCGTCTCTCGATTCTTCTTTTTCTTCTGCGTGTAAACCATTTTCTCCTTCAATTATGCACCTAGTTGACGGTTCTGTAAAGTCTTCAGTTTTCTGTTTTTCAATGTTAACTTGTTTAATTAGCTTTGGCGGAGGCCTCTCCCCAAACGAAAGTCTTGGTTTATTGTTAACATACATAATACTCATTTGTGTTTTTGGTACTACTTTCTGGTACTTAGTAAACGTTCTTACACTCATAGGCATCGAATTCTGGGGATTTAGAAGCACAAATATCGAAAAGGCACTTTCCATTTTTTCGACAATTACTGATAATTACTGGATTGCATCTTAAATTTTTTTGAATTTATAGCAATAATCTCATATCATATCACTTCATGCAGGATCTTTCAATTTTGTTTTCCTATTTGAATCATCTTGTATGAAAATAAATTTCTTTATAACTTCTTCATAAGTAGGTAGAATTTGCGTACACCTCAGAATATAGAGAATAGTTCATTTAGTTGAACAATCTGTGAATAATTTTACTACAAAATGTATAATATTAATTTAATGAAAAAAATAAAATTTCAAAAATTCAGCAAATTTACATTTTTAACGATCTGATCGTCTCAATTTTTTTTGGAAGTACATTTCGAAAAGAAAAAAGATTTCCTATGCTAAAAAAAATTTATTTAGAATTTTTAGAGCTTCTAGAATATTGTTTTTTATTTATACATCTCAATAAAAAATTTAATTTCTCCTATATAAACTCAAATAAAAAATCTGAAAAAATTGTAAAAATTAGACATATTACACAGATTAAGAAATAAAAACAACATTCACGATTTTTCCAAAACGCAGTAAAGCTAGAAGCGCACTTAAAAACTTCGGTGGTGTTACCGTCCAGAAAGAGTGCCACCTCCTCCATAAAAGTATCCCTTTCAGCCGTTTTTATATTGTTTCTCTCACGTAGGACCAGGCAATAGCTCGTACTACCTGATCTTCGCAGTAAACAGTCGAAATATGGGAGCGTCTGCGTATACATTCGGCAGGTCCGCTGCGGAGAGGACACCTTCACCTCCAGCATGTGTAGGGTATCTACGAACTCAACACTGGCCCTATGTGGGAGAGTCTTTTGGAGTCTTCCTCCCCTGAGGATGAAATCAAGGCGCGGCAGAACAAACATCGATGTGGCCTACATATTCTTCCAGGGTGCTAAAAGAGTTTGCATCTTTCAAGGAGTTAACATGATTTTGTAGAAATTTAGCTCCTGGTGGGACACCAAAATGGCTGTATGCCTTAACCATTTTTAGAGAACGCATTAGGAGTCTGTAACCCATATTCCATATATATTTCCATATCCCCAGGAGGCGGATAGGGAAATGTGCACTAGATATAGAGGGTGTAGCGGAAATAAAATACGCCTCGCAGGCCAAACAGACTTAGTGAAAGATACACAGAGAAGAAATCACGATCGGTTCTACTGCGGATCACTGGGAGTGTTCCGAACCATGACAAGCGTACGCCGGCTTGGCAAGGGACTGATGTGTGCTTACGCTGCCGAGGCGTTAGCCGCAGTATGGGATCAGAAACCAGCTCTTTCGAGCCTTGTTCAGGGAGTGCGTGGTGACTTCAGAGATCGGAATATGCAGTGCCCCGGGCGAGTTCTGGACTATCCGTGTTTGCTGGGACTGGTTAAACGAAGGCTGGGCCACGCACGATGCGCTGGCGATAATTTTTGGTGAGCCTCCTGCCCCCCCTCCCCAATAGCTTTATACCAAAAAGACAAAAATGTATCTGAGCAGGCGGCAACTCTCATTAATCAGATTGAGATTTCCGAACCCGAATTCGCAACCTCAACAGGCCAGGATAGAGGGCGCGTACACCATAACAGAGAAAATATAGGCAGACGAGTTTTCCATCTTTGACATAATCGAAAAAAATGACTGGCCTGACTGGTCACGTCCAGTCAATTGCAAATACCCAGAGTTTGGGCACTCCAAATGCACCAACATAATCGAGTAAAAGATCTGTAAGTAGCACTGCTGAAAACCAGGCGGCAACTGCGTTTGACAAACGGAACACTGCTGTCAACGTCGTAGCAGACGCTTTTTCGCTAAAAAATATCGCAGGACAGTGTAAAAACGCGAAATCACCGCCGTTTCGTGTATAGTTTATCGTGCAAGGTGAATTTATGTTGCAGCGAATCTTTCATCCGGTGAAACCCGGTTTATATCCGAAAATTAGAACCAGAAGTTAGTTATTACAAAAAGCCGAAGTGTTCTTTTTACCCGTTTCCTACAGGCGAGGCTAAGACGTCTTGTCGAAAATATTCACTTATTCATATTGCAGTAAAAAAAAAACGACAGTCGCCTGTAGCGACGGACGTTTCTCCGGTCATAGGTCATGATTATACGCTGTAAAGATGAAATTTTTTCTGCTACATGGTCCTACTCGGTTTTTGTCTGGAAAATTTAACTAGAAGGTAATTATTATTGGTAAATCGAAAATTAAATACGTTTCTGCGCTCAAATTTTATGTGACTATACGATAACTCTTGAATACAGAGGAAAGTCTTGTAAGACTACAGTGACTTTCATTCTATGATAGGAGAAAGGTCAATGAATTTTGAACAATAGCCACTGGAAACCAATTTAGCTAATTATCATGGAAAAGAATTTTAAAACAAAATTATCCTTTCTGAGAAGTACAGGACGCTTTTCTAGAGTTTAAATGACAGCCGAATAATGTTAGGAAAAATAGATTCAAGAAAATAGTTGTTTCAATTATAATTCAGAAAGTCTTTTAGATTGTATACGATGGTAAATGACCATTTTTATGTTTTGTGCAAGATAATTTAGAAAATGAATTATTGGAAAATTGAGATATGCGAATCTGAGCTTATATAAATTCCGTCGAGATTCATTAAAAACTCTCTTTTGCGCTGTTGACATAGAAGGATGATTAATTTATTTACATATCAGTAGGATATTTAGTTACAACTTCTATCATTATTATAATTTCTAACTAGAATGATTCCAAATTCAATAATTTCATGATCAAATATTAAATATTCGACATTTCGTAACAAAACGCGATTAAAAGATATTAAAAGATTAAAAAATATTAAGGACACAATTAACCAATCTTAAGAGTGATATTTTTTGTTGACAACATTTTGCAATTGTTTAAATTATTCACAATCCTTCGTTTCTGGGTTATCATCGGAAAGGTGGAGAAAATTATACTTTTTCCGTATCTCTTTAACCATTTCTCTTATTGTGAAGTATTTCCTTGTTTCAGAAGTTACACCCTTGAATTGTTTTAAAAATCTTGTTCAGTAAATTATAAATAGTTAGTTTTTTATATTTGTGATTCACGTCTCAGTTAATAGGTGTTCAGTTTTTTAACGTCGATGCTGTTTTCAAAATATACTGAAATCCTAATATAAGGGCGGTCTCGGGCATAGCCTGCAATGGCCTTGGACTTAAATCGGGATTTTCTCGAACATAGTTAGGGTAGTGTGAAGCATTCCGTATAAGAATACATGATATTAATTACATGAATTCTATATGAATGTGAATTTTTGTTATCCCAAAAGATTAGTATTTTCTAATAATGAGGACTAATTAATGAAAACAGAATTTTCAGTTTTTTTAAAAATAAATGAGAAATATACGAGTTAGTGTTCGAACAGCCCGCTTTGTGACTACGGAATTGCGCAACTCCACTGAGCTTACAGAGCCTCTCTCTCTCGGTCCCTTGGGCATAAATGGGCTTAGACAGTGGGTATTTTTTTTAAAGCTCAATAGTGCGAGAAAAATGCACGATGAATTCGACGGAAGTTAAACCACGACAACGCATCTGCCCATTAATCGCAGCTTACTCAGCAATTTTTGGCGAAACACGGCTTTACAAAACTTCGATAGCCCCCATACAGTCCTGACCTCGCTTCCTGGCTGTTTCTCAAACTGAAGTATTCTCTAAAAGGAAAACGATTAACACTTATTCAAGGAGCACCATAACTCCGGATAATTTCCGGACAGACATCGTACCCGAGAAGAACTCAAGGGAGGACACTTATATTTTTCAGCTCACGCACATTTATTCCGATAGATAAGGTAACCAATGATGCACTTCGTGTTACACATGAAGCATTTTTTAGTATGTATTGTCACCCATACATAATGTTTATGGAAGATTTATCCATAAATATAGTATAATCATTGCGTATCAACAGGAGGGCAATTATGTCACTCATCCGCTAGACGGGCTAAAGTGAGCGTAAGGCAAAATTACAGTATCGGTACCATAAAGTCAAATTGTGATACATGTATGCTTAACAGCGCGCATTGTTCAAAATTGCAATTAACCTTTTGCAATTTCACCTTCCAATACCACTATTGTCGGATTCATCTTTTGACGACCGTTCCGATGCAGCAAGACGCCAGTACCAGTATCGGTTCCGGTCCTATGTATTCACCTTCTGCGCCGCTTTTTTCCAACTTGTCCGCTTTTTCGTTGTCCTTGATCCCTGTGTGACTAAGAACTCATTAAAGGGCTACGTTGTTCTTGTCTGGAAGATGTTTTAGTGCTCCATTGCATTCCCAAACCAGCTCTAATGTCATGCCTGGTTCCCCAACTGCATTTAATTTCGGTGGCTGTCGGAACAGATTGTAATCTGCCTACCATCAGCGTTTGTCTCCATTAATTTTTCAGCGCAGCGAAGGACAACTAGGACGTATGCGTAAAAGACAGTGGCAAGCCGCCCAAGTGGGATCCCTATCGCCCTTCTTCCTGCGCTGTCATAAATTCCTGCTCCTGATCCTCCCAATCCTTTGGAGCCGTTTTTGCACCAGATTTCCCCTTGCAGGAGCGGGTTACCATTTGATATACACATATCCCTGTTTGGGATGCAGACGTGAACAATCTTGGTGAAGTTAAAGCTATTTATTGTTTTATCTTGCCTCAATTCTATAATTGGCCGAGCCCTGACGTCACTTGGGAGACCTCATTGCTTCTTTCGCGCATCCAAACCCTAGAGTTTGTAGTCGTCGCAGTCTATCCTGCATCGTTTTGAGTTTCACTTGTTTTCATCAGATCAAGGCCGCATATGGGAGCCTTAGTTTAGGGACAACGTAGTTGAGCCATGTAACCATTTTAGGCCCTAGACTCTACGTTAAACCAAAGGCTCTTCTGCACATCAAAATCTCATGAAAAACTTCCTGCATTAATTCTCAAGATGCTTCGCCCAACTCAGCTTTCTACCTAGGATTATCCCCAGTTATTTAACTAAGTCCGGAATGCAGGAGTGTCAAATTTCGAGAATTTGTAATTGCGACGGCCCTTAGCCGTCGCACCACAGCTCTACGATGAGCAGCACCGTCTTAGTAAGACCCATCAACGTTTTCAAGTGAGCCCCCCTGATTAGGATTACAAAGTAATCCGCGTATGCCTAGGTATAATACCCTTCCTTACTTAGCCAACGAAGGAGGCCATCCATTACAATGCACCACAGGATTGGTGATCCGCGTGGCGCTAATCCCCCGACCAGGCCTTCGCCGTCTGTTCATCATGATAGGTCACCAGCTTACTAGCTGGCCTGACACGCCACATCATACCCTCCCTGTTCCAGCCGCTGCTCCAATTTTGTTGTGGCAGCATGGAGCGCCGTTTCTACAGAGTAGCCCACCTGAAAGGCACGCTGCCCTCTGTGCAGCGGGGAGCCTAACAGCACCTCATCCCTGATGTATCTCTAAAACAGTTTCTCTATCATCTTCAGAATAAAGAAAGTTAAACTGAATGGCCAGAAATATTTAGCAGCGGTGTAGCTTTCCTTCCCAGGTTTGGGAATGAAGGCCATTCTGCCGTCCTCCCTTGCCTATGGCACGTGTTTAAGAGCTATGCTTGCTCTAAATAGTTTCGTCAGTGGGGGAGGACGAAGTTCATGCCCTTTTATGAGGGCATTAGGTAGACGCTAGCCACCACCGGTGATTTGAAGGGGCAGAAGAACCTGATGGCCCATTTTCAATTGTAATTCTACAAACTTCAACTGTTGGAAAAAATAAAGTTCAGAATTACATAACTTTAAAATATAAATTCTCAAAATTGAAAAATTTGCTTCGGGAAAATTACAATTAAAAACTATGCATGTATTATGTTTCAGAATTGAAACTTCTGTAAATTTGATGACTTACATTTAAAATATCTTTAATTTCAAAGATTTAAAATTGAAAGCTTGATATTTGATGTTAAAAATCATCCAAATTCAGGAATTTTTATTTTTGCCCCTACAAAATTAAAGAGTTTTCAATCTTCAAAATTGAAGAGTTTTTAATTTTGAAAATTTACAATTCAAAATTATGCAACGTGTAAATTAATAATTCACAATTCTGTAATTTTAATGTTTTACATACGGAATTTCTTCAATTTGGAAGCTTTAGAATTAAAAACTTGTCGTTTGGTCTTCAAAATCATCCAAATTTCTGAATTCTTATTCATATATCTTTTAAATTGAAGAGTTTTCTATTATAGATCTTTAAAATTGAACTATTTTAAAGGGATTCAAAACTACATCATTTTAAATTTGTTTTTGAATTAATGACGGACTGGCGTGGGATAGCGAAGGAATCATGTTCAGCAATGTTAAAGTCCACGAAAATGAACCAGACAATTTCTCACCGGGATCCTGCACTTCTAGATACCTTGTATCGATTAAGTTCAGGATACGAATCCTCGATCCTATCCAATGAAGCACTCCCTTGGTGTCCAAAAAAGGGTTTTGATTGCTGGTGAAAATTGGCACAGATGTAGCCTCCGGAAGCTACGACCACGATTCTCACCGAACGATCGATCCCGACGCGACCGGAGGTGATACGTCATCCGACTCGTCACTTCCCGCAACACCAGAAGACGCTCGAGTCGGGAAATCACTAAAAACAATTAATTGGGACTTGAAGAGCCACTGACTTTAATTTACGGACTCAGAAAACTGAGCTCTCCAGAAGACGCACAATTGATCTCTTATCGTTGCAACCCCGAAAATCAGCCATCCAGCCTATACCTTGATAGCAACTGAGTCTCTCTCTGAAGGGAGCCCGGCAGTCCCCTACCAAGGCAACATCAAGCGACAACATGAGTCACTACTCAAGCCAAAAGGTAGCCCTCAAAACTCATAAACAGAAAAGGAACCTTGAACGAGAAGAAGCATTGGGAGGATGCCATGCGATGATCAATGAAGCCCGAAGGTCAATCAAAAGAGAAACAATAACATCAAATAAATTATTAACATCGCGCCCGCCTCGTTCATGGAACGAAATAAATCCCACGTACGAAGGTCAAGAGTTTAGTGCAGCCCGCCATGACGCACACAATAAATTTCCATGTATAAGGAAAGCTTGAGTTCCGCCCGCCATGGAGCACAATTGGCCGTATAGAGCCAGCGCACGACTGGTAATCAGCTCAATTTGACGATGGGACGATTGTAGGTTCCAATGGAAGTTGTAACCGTGGCAGATCGCACAAGTCCTTCGTGTCCGGGACTAAGATTGGTTACCCGTCCTAAAAACCATGTCCTACATCGAAGTAGAGAAGGGTCGACTGTCGAATGTCTCGTGTCCATTTTGAAGATTACGTTTCGGCACAGTCCATACATTTATTTAGTGGCATTACACTTGAATTTTCCTTTGTAGGGATGCAGCGTCAAAAAATGTTTAAAAAGTGTTCGCTGGATCTCTGAAATTCGATTGGTGACAGGACTCGGCCAACGGGAAGGATCATCTGTTTAAACACAACCGAGAACCATAAGCACAGTAGCACAAGTTTCTAGTTTAGGGATGAAGTCATGTTGGTTGGTATCCCCAAAAACGTGGAATACTATTCTATTTTTATTACCCTAATCTCAGCAGAGACTCTTCCAAGGTGCGGATACTGGCCTGTCAAAGAGGGAGGCGTACGATGTATCTGCCCGTGTTGTCGCGTCTAATTCCGTCCGTAAAAGCTCGCTCACTTTCCTGATCCTCGAAAGAAATCAACGATTTGATACTACTACCCTGATACTACTACCCAGAATTGATTCAGGAGGCTAGCAAGGTTGTCCCCTTGGCGAACACTAAACGTCAGTACGGTTCTGGAATGGCCCGATTTATCTGAAGGTGTAGAGGATACGACCGCACCAATCACAAACGACAATCCTTGACGACTAGCATCTAGAAGAGTTGAGCCGTAAATCAGCGCCTAAGAGCACAACAATGGGTTAGGGTACAATGAACTTTGGATCCACTAAGGGAAGCTCTTGGATCTGATGCCAATCCCTATCTGCAACTTTATCCGATGGAGCGATCACACGAAGATCGCTAAGAACAAGAGCATTCACTTCGACAAGTAACAATGACTGCCGAGATTCGAGAGGTAGGGCCACGCGACTAGGAAAAATCTTGATTGGTTTATTTTTCAACTGTGTTAATGAGAATATTGATCGCCTGTTGTGGTAAACCAAGATGTAAACGAATCCGCGGAACAAAGAGCTGGTCTCAGAGCCAGAGTTGAGGAGGGCTTGTTCGAAATTGATGTCCATCCGAGGTCTTTACAGCGGCTTGTGCTGTAGCAAGTAGAACTTGTCAGAAAGAGGTCGAATAATCGGATTTTGAATACAACCGAACTTTATTAGTGGTTGAGGGAGCCGAGTCTTCAGTCGAAGGCCTTTTACGAGTCATGACTTCATGAAGTGTGATAGAATGCTGTTTATAGTGTAGACGATAACAAGTCTTCGAAGGGCAGTTACGACTCCCATGTCCCATCTTATGACAATCAAAGCATGAACATAGTCGAATTGCAGACTGATGCCTATCAGGAGCATTCAGCCTATGCCACTTTTGAAAATTACCGATGAAGTGGTTTGGGTTACATGCAGCATAAGAGGGATTGACAAATGTAATTAAGACCCGCGACTTCATTTTTTCGAGCCTTGCGAGGCGTTCTAGGTTGAGGTGGTGGACCTGCCCCTGGATTCACTCATTAGCGTATGCAAAGTCGCAGCAGCCCCAATTGCTCGAATCCGCTGTTGTAGAAACACTTGAATTTCAGAAATGTGAGAAGAAGGTTCTTTATATGTGTGATCGAAGTTACCAATGACAATTTTCTCTGCAAATGTCCATGATTCTCATGATAAGACATGTGCACGAATCTTCATGAATTGTGCAACGTTTGCAGACCTGCAACCAATCTCAATGAAAAAACAGAACCCCAATCAGGGATTTCATTTTGCGGACATAGAACGACAGAAAATGAGAAGGCAAGAAAGAGAGTTTGAACCTCCATTGCAATGCAGGGACCTCGGAAAAAGTCCAAGGTTAGCTTGTCAAACTTTAATTAAGATTCAGGCAAAGATGAATAACATAACAAGATAAAATACATAATCTGTCATGGGGAATAAGTCAGTCATGCCTGAGAGCATGTTTCACAGCGCTTGCAATGTTGCAACAAATCAACAATCAATATGGCCGTCATGCTTGAGAGCCCGTCTCGAAGCGTTTGCAATGGTGCAAACAATCACAATATATGTTGAAATATATGGAAAAGTTCAAAGTTAGCTTGTCAAACTTTAATTAAGATTTAGGCAAAGATAAATAACAAAAACAACAAGATAAAATACA
>CAKNWU010214088.1:1612-11943 GCA_932072015.1 Andricus quercustozae | reverse complement strand
CCATAAACATCCCGGGATATCCCTGGCATATTCCAGGGATATCGAGATTTCCGCTCCTGAGGATATCGTGACAGGATATCCTGACGATATCCCGTACGGATGTCCACAGGATATCCCAATATTATAGTAAAATGTCCGACGAATATCCCGGTATTATAATAAAAAATCCTGCTGATATTATAATATATTACTAGTGGATTTCCATTCAAGAAATAAAAAGGAATATATAAGAACACCAATTTCATTGCTTTCAAGGAATTTGTAATGTATATTTTACATATATGTAATAGGTACATACATTTATACATTTTGTGCACTTTTGAGGTTAAGTTGACTGTAATGTAGGAAAAGCCGAAACTTCTGATCTTTTTAAACCTTTTAAACCTTCAGCTTGCATGCATGAATTCAATGAAATTGATATACTAATGCAAAACTTGTTTAGCTTTTTAATGATTTTGCGAAATTTTGCTTTAATTTCATGTTGATCTATTATACTACTTTGTACGTTCTACTTAAATCTACACATATATGTGTAGAATAAATACATATACCTATACAATATATTATCTGCATTTGAACACGAAATAAACAAATAATCACCTCAAAATTTTGAAACTTAAAATAATTTTGTAAATATAGTCAAACGACCTATATGGTCAACAACAAGTCACAACTGTTGAAAAAGGCAAGACTGAAAAGTTATGAAGACGGCTCTACATACTATCTTCGATTATTATTTGTAGCTCCGGGAAAATATTTTTTGTGAAATAATTATGCGAGTATGTTTATTTAAAGCACAGAGAATATAAATTATTTGCAAAAGGTAAATATATGAATGTCAAGGATTATAAAAAATTATATAATTAGGATATCTTGGGGACATCCTTGGCATATCCTGCATTTTAAATATGGGACATCGTAAGAATATCCTACGATGTCCCGAATTATGGAATTTGAGATATCCCGGACTACGAAAATTGGGACATTAATGGGATATCCTCAGAATATTCTGAGATATCTTTGGGACATTCCAAGGATATCGAAATTTCCGCCCCGCAGGATATCATTCGTGATGTCCCACGGATCTCCTGGGATATGCCTGTGATATCGTGGGAGCTAAATGGGATATTCCACCGCTATCCCTTGCTGTGAGGGACGGAATATGATTTGGTTAATGAATGTTAATTAGCAGATATGGGGTCAGTGAGAAAAAATATTACTGAGAAGCTTTACCGTGACAAACCTTGGTTTTATTCTCACTGTCGTGAAAGCAAATCATACCTCTCTAGTGCGCTGAAGGAAGCCAGCAGGGCTAATTTCTCGGATGAGGCTAAGTTGGTTTATGGCAAAGCCAGAAAATCGTACCAAGCACTGATATCTAAGAAAAAAGAGAGTTTTGAATCCAATATTCTAATGAACCTTGAGTGTGCCAACGATAGCAAAACATTTTGGGATACTGTTAATAGAGTCAGAGGTTTAAAAATAAAATCTACAATCCTTTCTACAAAAGCTTGGGAAAACTTCTTCCGTCTGACACTTCCTCTCATACGTCTGTCACCGTCAATGCTTACGGATGTGCGACATCCATTATTGGATAGCAGAATTACAGCTAACGAAATCTTTTTTTCAATTAACAAAATTAAATTAAATAAGGCTCCAGGGCCGCATCAAATATCAAATAATTTTTACAAAAACTTGCCGCCCAATTGGCTCCTTTATCTCGAAACATTTTTTAATAAAATACTTGAAAATGAAATTATACCATTCGAATGGACACAATGCACATGATACATAAAAAAAAGACCCAGTCAATCCCAATAACTACAGACCTATTGCCCTTTTAAACTTACTTCCTAAAATTTTTACGCAAATTCTGTTGGCTAGATTGGAAAAATGGGAGTCGTTGTGTCACATTATTCCGGAAGCCCAAGCAGGTTTTCGCCAAGGTAGGGGCTGTATGGATAATATTTTCACCTTGGCATCCATTTCACAAATTTACTCACAAAAAAAGAATAGACATATCTATGCCATTGTGGTGGATTTTTCAAGAGCTTTCCCATCGGTTAATCACTCTCACATCTGGTCAAAACTATTTGATATTGGGGTCAGCTAAAACATAATTAGATTTCTAAAAAGTTTGTATGAGAGAGCCTCAACTTGCATTAAGGTGGGGAACGAGTTCTCGGAGGAATTGCCGGTCACTGAGGGAGTTCTGCAGGGAGACATTTTGAGCCCAATCATGTTTAACCTCTTAACCTCGGATATCGAGATTTTTTTTAGACAAAAAGGTCTTGTGGGTCTCAGAATTATGGGTGACACGGACATTATTGTGCTGATTTACGCAGATGACTTAATTATTTTTGCAGAATCTAAAATAGACGCAATTAGAAAACTCAATGCTCTCCAAGAGTATTGTAATATAAACAAACTCACAGTTAATAACAACCAAACCTAATAAACTATATTCAAGAAAGGTCGGATCAGCGCAAAACTCCTAGGTCTCAAATATCATGGTAACTCTTTGAAGTTTGTTCCTTGTTTTGAATACTTGGGTACGATTTTTTTTAGAACAGGTGCTTTCAACCTAGCTGCACATGCAGCAGTTAGCAGAGCCAACTCAGCCGCAGCCTCGGCGATCAATATTTTAACTAGAACTAAGTGCTCCTCATGGTCTTCTATTATCAAAATTCATGACTCTAATATAAAGAGTTCCTTATTGTATTCGGCCCACATTATCGGATTAAATTATCTAGATGTTTTCGAAAAAGCTCAAGTCCGTTTTTTCAAAAATCTTTTGCGTCTACCCTGAAATACGCGTGACTTCGTTGTCAGATTGGAACTAGGCCTACCCTGTGTATCATACCAAATATTAAAATTGGCACTGAATTGGGCGGCGAAGACTTTCGATATGGAAGACTCGCGCTATCCTACACTTTGTGTGCCAAAACTGGTCGAAACCGCAAACAGCAAAAATGTTAAATATATCCGGGTAGGTCAACTTATTAGATGTTTGGAGGCAGCGGGAATAAGTCACAATCTTATGGATCTCAATGGTCCCAATCTTATAACTCAAATTGATACTATAGCTGATAGATACCGTGATTTTTTCCACTCGCGGGATCTGTTAAGATTGGAAAACAGTAATTTTAGTAATATATACAGTAAAATTTTACACAATGATGCACTACCCCCGCAATATCTGCTATTCAAAGCTCCTTTCCTTTTTAAGCGCATTTTCACACAACTAAGAACTTCCTCCAGATTCACCATTAGGTTGACCTCTAAAGCTGGAGTAACTGTAATCGATCCACAACAGATTTGCCAGTTATGTAATCTAAGAGAAAATGAAGATCTCTTACACATCCTCGCCAAATGTCCAATCTACTCGCCCATTAGAAACCATTACTTGCATAACATTGGTAAGATAACCCCACCCCGTCAACTACTTCCATTTCCACCCTGCCGTCCACCTTTTCAAACCTTTCCTCCGTCCTTTCCTTTCACTTCCTCATCTCCTTTTCCATCTGCTTTATTTTAACCTCTTTTTCTTTCCTACCCCTCTCTAACCCTTCTAATCTCTCCCTCAGCTTTTTCGCCTCCTTTTCCCATTTCTCATCTCGTATTCTCAAGTCCTCCCTCATGCCTCCCATATGCTCCTTAGTCCACCTTACGGCCTCCCTCAGCCGACTTCCCCTTCATTGGGGGGGGGGGGGGACACGGGTGCCTGCCCCTTTTTTTTTAAATGGACTCTCGACCTCGATTTTCTCTTGACTCTCTCGGCTGTCTCTCTTCCTCTTCAAGAGATACTCCCGGTCACTTGCGCCTGACGCTCTCTCTCTCTCGTACATTCCCGCTTCCTTCGTTCCCACCGTCCCGTTTTCTCCCTCTCCCCGCCTCGCCGCTCGAAACCCGCACACGCACTTTTTGCCGTCGTTGCACGTGGAAAACTTCCTCCCCGTCGATTTCACTACCAGCACTGCCAACACTCTCACTGCCCACCTCCCGTTCTACCGTCGGTCACTCCCCCGACTCCTTGCCAACCTAACTTCACTTTCTCTAAGTAGCTAAGTCCCACCTCACACCCACGCTGAAAATCACTTTTTATCCCCTCAATTCACCCCACACAATCCTACTCACCTCCTAGACTTTCACCCTCACACTCCACTCACACCTTCCAACCAAATTCTGTAACATACTCTCACCACTTGTCACTGAACGCGTTCTCACTTCCGCCACCAACATGCAAGTAGGTGAAATTATATTTTTGTATTTTTTTTCTAAACAAATTAATAAATGCGCATAACTTAACAAGTAAGGACAGATCAGATTTAATAGTTTGTTGATGTGCAAAGAATTCAATTAACACGGAATAAACAGATCTTCTCGAAGAGAAGATGTTAGAATTCGAGCTGCACGCATGTCTAAAATATTATACCAAGTATTATTTATATCATGCACAAAGCTCGGTGGTGTTCTACTTACAATTCTATCAAATATCTTGCGCCGCACATTCTTGAAATTTGTAATAGTTTTCAACAACAAAAAAAACAATAAACGATTCTTCTTCGCTTGTAATATATTTCATATTCAATATTTTTTTTTTTACTTCGAGTATAGGTATCCTTTCCAAAGATTTAAGTTGTAATTACTAGATCAGCTTATTTCTATATGTAATTATATATAAGTATATATATATGCGGGGCTCTATAAGGACGGATGAACCCTTTTCCCTAGCTGCTCGTAGGAACAATAATGACAACACCAAACATAGTTTGTAGTAAGTGCGGTTCAAAACGATCGAACGCGCAGGGCTCCCGGCAGTAGGTCAGACAACAATGCCGACTATCCTTTAGTTGGGGGACTTAACCAAGACGAGGTCAATGCGACTGACCGGAAGAATCTCGTTACTTTTAAGTGGAGGGATCGACTCTGGGGCGACCTGCTGGAGTGCTATGATATCAGTATGACCCCTGATCGAAAAGGTTGCATGGCACGACTGCATACTCTGTGGTGCGAGAAACAGCCAGAGATCTCGCGTTTTTCGCATCAACGTCTGCGAAACCGTGCCGAGGAACTCCGGAAAATGGGTTATATAAGCGGAGCGCCTACTCAACCGCAGCTAGAAAAAGCCGGCAACAGAGAAAGAGAGGCGACACTCAGACCAACCGCGAGCAGACATCCAATAGAGGAAGAGCGACGCTTCAGGACCCGGAGAAACATCAACATTCAGGTTTCTCTTAAGCCCAAAGATCTGACTGAACTGGATGACGAGCTTTGCGGAGATTTTTCCGAAAAACCTGACCTCTGAACTATTAATTGTAGTTTTTATAATGCAGCGAGAGCTTTAGCAGATGCAACCCGTAAAACAAACCCAACGGTTGATCGTAAGACCAAAAGACGAATACACCAACTCAGCACAAAGATAGGCTGGGCCAGAAAGTACGCGTCCCGCATTCAGAGTGTGATTTACTAAATAACATCTGACAGGACTTTCACGGCCAAGGTTCGACAGTTCGTGCGCGAGCTGCGGATCTGCCATAACACACTTAACAAGTCCAAGCTACTGACCATCAGGCAACATATTGTTGCCTGATTGACCCTCCAGTTACTGTCGATCACCCGCCCACACCAGAGGAGGTCGAGGCATTTTGGAGAGAAGTCTACGGAGTTCAGTATCCACTGAAAGAACACTCGAAGAATATTAATAGCTTGAAGGAGCTGTGCAGTGCCCTCATAATACCTGAGGAGGAATGCCCACCTATCACTTCCGGTGAGGTGAGAAACTTATTAAGAAGCATGAAGAACTATTCCGCTCCGGGACCAGATGGTATCAAGACCTTCTGGTGGAAGAAGTTTACTTCTACACACCAACATTTGGCCCGCATATTCACCTCATATTTAAAGTCTGAAACGCCCATTTCGCAGTGGCACACACTGCATAAGATCTTTACAGTTGTCCTGAACAACAGGATTGTCCGAAGAATTGAGCCTGTGTGGCGAGATATGTACGAACAACGTGACACGAAAAAAGTTGTAGCAGGATTTCGAGGGAACATGCTAATTCACAGGTGGGTCTACTAAGACGCTGCAACCCATCAGCGTGCCCTGCCAATGACCTAGATTGACTACCGGAAAGCTTTCGATTTAACCTCTCATAGACTTATCATCTGTCTCTTGAAAAGCTTGAAGGTGCATCCATGCATAGTGAGATGCATAGAGTTTGATACCCCTTAGGAAAGTTAAATTTACTGTCTCATCTGGAAATTATCGTATGACAACGAAGAACGTCACCTTCCAGAGGGGCGTCTTTCAGGGCGATACCATGAGCCCGTTGCTTTTTTGTATCACATTTCTACTTCTATCTCTCGCACTACGAAATTCTTCTGGATACCTCTGTGGCGACACTAACTATCGCGAGCATAAGGTCACTCGTGTATTTTATATGCATGACCTGAAGATCTATACCTCTGGTAAAAGCCAACCTTAAACTGCTATAGATATCGCCAAGGAGCAAACAGGAGAGATTGGGATGGACTTTGAATTGGATAAATGTGCCAAAATTCATCTAAAGAAAGGAAAGATTGTTTGCGTTCCCAAGGACCTTGAGCTTGTGGGTATAAGTGTTATTAAACATCTCAATACTGGAGAGACCTACCCATACTTGGGCGTGGCTCAAAGCTGCATTCAGGATGTAACATCAGTTAGCGAGTCTCTACCAAGCAGACACAAGCATCTTCTTCGGCATATTTGGTCTTCAAATCTGTCGGCGTTGAACAAGGTATCTGCGACTAACATGCTTGCCGTACCGGTTCTACTCTACTCGTTTGGGGTGGTTCACTGGACGAATAACGAGCTTATAGCCCTTGATATTACCACACGTAAGATCATGCATAACCGAATTGTGCTTAGTACAGCTTACATTGTTGCAAATGCAAAAGATCCTCTCCTAAAAATGGTCAGAAATCACGAGATGATTGGCAAAGGAGCATTCCTTCACCAAGCCGCGGAGCAGGCAGCTGATACCCTTGGCCTGAATTTTAACATCAGAAGTGAGGAAAGTGCATTACTCCATCTAGATGCTGTACTTCTTAAAGCCGAAATAAAGAAAGCAGAAGTAGAAAAATTCCACCAACAGCTACTCGACAAGGAATTGCACGGAAATTCTCACAGGAATGTAGAAAAACAGTCCTTGTCGAAGGAGCAAACTTTTGCTTCTCTCATATCATCAGGGCTTAATTCAGGTACAGAAGGTTTCATTTTCGCATGCCAGGACGGTGTCATTTCCACCTTAGCATAATGTGTCCGCATTTTATGTCAAGAAGTTCCCAGTGATAGGTGCAGAGCGTGTCATGCACACGCTGAGTACCTGGAACACATACTATCGGGGTGTCCCACCCACGCAGGAACGACGCACATCTGCAGACAAGATAGAGATACTATCTTGATAGATAGATAGATAGATAGAGATAGATCTCCAAGGGAGATAGAGTCAATTGTCCAAAACGAGAAGTACCAAATGTTCTGGAACTATGGTTTTCGGACAGCAGTCTCCGTTGCACACTCAAGACTTGACATTGTTCTCCAAGACGTCGAGAAACGAACCATATTCGTGATCGAATTCTCGGCTCTGGCCTACTACAGCATCACTGCGAAGGAGAAGGAAAAGGAGGAGAGGTATCAAGACCTTAAAAGGGAGTTGCAACGACTGTAATCCTGTTGTGAAGGCATTCAAGATTCAGTATTCCGCGACCACCTTGACGCTGTCAGATGTAGAGTCGCGGAACTTAAGGTGCATGCTTTTGTTTATGTGCGTAACCTTTCGTGTCCCGATATCAAGGCATCTGAGCATGTTCATTGCAGATACTTTGTTCCTCGCGACAGTTCGGAAGACCCATGTCTGTCGGATGAGACGTTTGCATCATGCTCGGAACAGTATTTTTCATAGATATCACGACCTGAATGCGGCTGTGTAGAGCGCCCCGGAATTTATATGTCTTTCCAGCGCTAAGGTGTTGTATAGCGCTTCTGTCGACGAGCTCAGAGTCTTCGGGGATGCCAATTAGTTTTCGTCGTTTCAAATAAACCTTAGCGCATTTTTCTAACCCCAAATCCATTCCAATCTCCTGAGAATATTCCCCGACAATCCTTAGAGCTAGTTGTAATTACTTTTTATTTTTAGTATAGATCTTAAGATCATCCATGTAAAATACATGAGTGACCTTATGCTTTCGATTTCCAGGTTTGCCGCAAAAGTACGGTTCGGAATGGCGAAGTGCGAGAGATAGCGGCAATAATGTGATGCAAAAGAGGAGCGGGCTCATAGTGTCGCCCTGAAAGAGTAAAAGGTGAAGTTGTTAGCTGTCACACGATGGTTTCCAGATCAGATAGTAAATCTGCTTTTCCAAAGCGGCATCAATCTCTCTATGTCATCGATATGTAACGCTGATAGAATGCTGCGTCTTTACAGACACGTCTATCGATGAGCAGGTTTATCCGAAATTCTGTTACGCCTTTCTTTGAACCGCCTTGTTGATACATTTCTTCTCACAGAGGTCATATTGTCCGAACAATCCTACCATTTAGGATAGCTGTGCAGGTCTTACACAGTGTGTTCATACAAGTGATTGGCCTGTAATTCTTCACGTGAGCTAAGTTGCCTATCTTGGGAGAAATCATTGTCTTGATAACATCCGGTCCCGGAGAGGAATGGTTCTTCATGCCTCATAATACTTTTTTCATCTTCTCGCTAGTGATAGGTGGGCATTCTTCCTCAGATGTTATGAGGGAATTGCACAGCTCCTTGAAGCAATTCATGGTCTTTGAGTCTTCTTTCATGGGATTTTGAACTTCGTAGATGTCTTAGGTTTTGACCTCCTCTAGTTTAGGCGGATGGTCGACACTAACTGGAGGATCTTGGAAGAGATGAGATGGGTCAGAGAAAAACTGTTGGTTTTCCCTGTCCCAACTCTCCCTCCGCTCTAGACTTCTCCTAGCGTCAGAAAGTACCCATATTCTGTCACCATTATGCTGCCTAATGGTCAGCAGCTTTGACTTGTTAAGTGTTAATCTTCACGAAGCTCGGCATGCAATACAGCCAGGTCTTTGGGCTTGAGAGAAACCTGGATGTTAATGTTTTGGTCACTAATTCAATGAATCTATGCAACTAGCTCATGAGTGGAATGCGGGAGAAGGGAGAAGTCAGGAGTGATGTGACACAACCAATAAATCAATTCACTCAGTTTTTCAGAATTTTCTGCAATTAAACCTAACTGAAGTCGAATACATTTTGAACCCTACGTTTGCTACAAATCAAAAATAAATCAAACAGTCCTAATTATGCGCGAAGTCACTGATTCATGCAAACCTATACAAAAATCAGACGACAGAATTCTATCGATTATTCGAACACGGCATGGCAGCGATGTACATTGGCAACGTGGCCATTTTCTAGTAACTAATTATATCCGTCTCACAAAACACGAGCACTGATCACGAGTTCTAGTCAATTTAGTAGTGCGAAGAATCGAAATTATGATCTACAAAATACCCTACAAAATACGTTTTCGGGTGCGCTGGTCACGAATCCGTGGCCCCTATGACCCCTACACGCCAGGATCAATGTCATTTGTAGGTCAACTTCGTAATTCGAGAGATATAATCTTTTTGACCCCAGATTTTAAAAGAGCGCAAAATGTTACGCTCGGATTCATTTTTACCAACGGGATTGAGTGACATCTACAGGCGATGATCCCTACAAAATGCGTTTTCGGGTGCGCCGGTCACGAATCCGTGGCCCCTATGACCCCTAGATGTCAGGATCAAGGTCATTTGAAGGTCAGCTTCCCTTATTCGAGAGATACCATCTTCTTGACCTTAGTTTCTGAAAGAACAGGAGATTTTGCATTCGGATATATTTTTACCCACGGGTTCGAGTGACCTCTGGATGTCACATTAAGGTCAAAAGCATTCTTTAGAACTTCTGAACCTAGTAACCTGTCATGGTTTGCCAATATCAAGGTAATGATCCTACCCCTACACTAGGGTGGGTCGAAAATAACCAATTTCAGAAATCGTAAACAATACCATGCCTAAAAGTAGTACATTGGGACCCCCATGAAGTGTACTGAATGTGGAATCGATCGATTTAAATCTAGGTAACGCGCGCGAGCAAAATAGGTTTAAAAAAATTATCTTATGCAGAGTTTTAAAGTTTTTCATTTCAATTTTTTTTACAGTTTTGGGGTTGCGTAGAGTCTTCTTAATTTTTGCCAAATTTTAAGATACTATTCTGCAAGAGATAATCATGTTTTAATATACCCTTATTTTTAACT
>CAKNWU010214072.1:898-13749 GCA_932072015.1 Andricus quercustozae | reverse complement strand
TTGTGAGCACCATGTCAGTATCCTCTGTTAAATTTTGAATATTTATTTCATTCAACATCAACTTGACATTCTTATGATGCACGCTGACGCACACATTATGAGTGCCACTGCTTCCTGCAAGAACACAATGTCGAGGTCTGAGTTTTGTGAATTTCGAAATACTGATCTTCAGGCCTACGTATCCTGATGTAAATTGAGCATATAACTCGTTGAGATCACACAGTAGTAACCTTTTCTGAACATGTGAACGAGTTCCATCATCATTCTTAATCGACACAAAGTCTTTCATCCCTGGCATCATTCGACTTATGTCATCGCGTTCATAAAAGTTTTTCACTAGTGTTTCACTTTCAGGAGTCAATGCTCTTCCACTTTTTGGATTCGGAAGCATAAGAATTCCATGCTCTGAAACTAATTTTTTTACATTTCTTGCTTTTCGCTCTGATGTATTGAACACCTGCATCAGTTTCCTTCGTCACCAAGATTTTGGCGCAAGCGGGAGAAGTTGAAATTGTTCTTGAAGATCTTTAGAGGCATTTAATTTTTCGATGATTTGATCAAGTACTTCAACACCAGCTCCATGATATTTGTTTTCACACTGCAGCTTGGTGTCTAAAACATCTAAATCTTTTTCGCTGTCATATAGCTGATCTTCATCATCGTCAAAAATCATTTCATGATCCTCAGTATATACCTTATCTCTGCCAGAAGGCTTTGCAATATCACCAGAGTTTAAGGATGATATTCCCGCTGAGTTGATGAGTTGGTATCTATATGAATTGCAAATTTGAGCTCCTTCTGGTAGTGTAGGGGATTTCAAACACAAGTCCTGTGAAACACCATCTATTCCAAATTATATCTATTCTTCCAAATTGTAATCACTTTTTTAGGGAGCATCATGCAAAAAGTACTTTTTTCAAATTGAAAAAGAGATTTTCGGATAAGAATGACCACAGTCGCGATATTCCCAGAAATACAATTATAAGAATAATATATAAAGGATGATAAGAATGATCAAATAAAGAATTAAATAAATTCACGTACAAACCTGCTTCGATAAATTCGATTTCAGATACAATCTGGAAGTAAACTACGAGTATTATATTCCAGTTACTTATCCTGTTAAAAATTATCTTCTCTTGTGAGAATATTCCCAATTAATTTTAGACTGACCGTAATGCAGACCTTGCTAATTCACTTTGAAAATGCAGAGCGCAGTTACTATAGTAGCATATAATATTAATTAACTTAAAAAACAGGCACTAAAGAGTTGCACAAAGATCCTCGGCGTGAGCACACTAAGGGAGATCGCGCGCCACCCGCCCTATCATGGCATCTTGTTTACGTATCGCTCTATTAATCAAAGACGAATTGATTTGCCACTTTGAAAATTGGGGGTCTTATAGGAAAAAATCTCAGCTTCCTTCTAAAACTATTTTGAAGAAAAAAGTGTCGAAATTGGAAAAAAAGTCCAATTTATTTTTGATTTTCAAAAATTAGGGTCAAATTTTGACTTTTTTTGAAAATCGTTATGACCGCCAGAAATTTGGTGAAAAACTCTATCAAAAACATTTATAGTGAAATTTTGTTTGAGGCAATAGGAAAGAAGTCACAAATGTTTGCAAGTAAGGCTTTGCTTTAAAAAACCCAAAAATTGTACCTCCTCCACTTTGATAAATAATTATCAAAATGAATTAATTTTTAGCGTGAGGACTACTATCTAATAGAACTACAATTAGGCCAATTTTTAGCTCGATCGGAAAACTTTTATTTGCGAGGTGGATACACTTCAGAAATTATGCCCCATATATGTTGCCGCTAAAATTGGAGCACTTCGCAAAAAAATAACTTATCATAAGTTTAACCACTTTTGAAAAATTATCCCAACTGGTTTTAACGTATCCAGGCATACTGATATTCCATGAAAATAAACCCTTTTAGCCGAAAAACATTGATGATTAATTATTTCGATTGTTTTTATCAAACTGACCATGTATTTTCTTCATCTTTGAAGGCGCGTGACGTAATACCATCCCAGTGGGCACCAAATTTTTTTTGGTATTAGGATTAAATGCATTAAATGAGAGTCAAAAGGGTCCAATTTCATTTTTCTTATGGAAAAATAATGATACTCTAAAGGTAGATGATCCTGCAATTCCGGATAAAGCAAGGAGGGGAGCCACTAATTAATTAGGCGATCTTCTCGTCATAATGGAAAGTTATTTAGAAGCTTTTAAACAATGCCCCTTCATTATGAATAATGCATATTTATTCCTAGCAAATAACCCCTTGTATCACACTTGTTAAACCTTCACTTTTGGGAAATTGTTTCCGCCTACCCAAATTTTCAAAAAAGTAGGAAATGATACACCCTGTGGAATAAATTTATTGCTTAATATTTCAGTAGAAAATTGTACCATTAAATCTATTAATAACCCCAGATATTTTTCAACTCAATTGAAATCGAAAAAAGGTTCACCCTATTTTCAAAAGAAATACAGGTTCATTGTTTGTTCAAACCTAAAATTGCAGTAAATCTAAAGCTACAAGGAATACTTCAAGTGAAACAAATTGCATACTGTTTATCAACAACTCTTGAGTCAGATTTGGTACAAGGGAATATGGTATTAGGTTGCCCTACACAGAGGTGTTCAATCAGTCATACTAAATCGATTCTAAATATCTTACTGATATTGGTACTTCTTTTAGTATGCCTACTTCTGATTCGTAAAAGAAGAAATATTTATGAAACGCAACATTGCCTCTCTCCTGTGCATTTTGGATATCCGACTTCTGCGAGGGGCTATTCACTGACAAGTGAAAATTAGTGAAATGTCATTCCTCACTCAAAACAGGTCATGTGAAATTTCTTATCATCCGGCCAGATCATGAGAAATTTTTCCAAATCTTAGGAAATCGCGCTAACTCAGAGAGAATCACGTAAATTCTTCGCAACTCTTCTAAATTCTTCTAAACTCTTCTAAACTCTTCTCAACTCCTCTCAACTCTTTTCAACTCAGCGCCGATCACTGTAAAGTCAGCGCGGTCCGAGGCGCGGTCATTATTGGGCTATCCATAAATCATCCCAAATTTTTTTCTACGCCAAGAGCCTAGACGCATCTGTCCTGAAAGGATATGGTACATCTCGAGCAATGAGGGGCAACCCCTTGCAAGACTGACACGTTTACGCCTTTGTCATAGAGAATAGATAATAGAAACACTAAAATATAGTCATTTTATTATTTAATTTGTATGCAAATTATTCAGTTTTAATACAAATCTCTGCAATTATTAGAAACTTAAAATAAGACTTTGTATATTATTGTTTATAGCGCATAAAGTTATTACTAATTTAAAAATAGCTGATGCTGATTTTTAAATAAAGTTTTGCATTATTGATATACAAATTTATAGAACATTTGATTCCAAATCGCTAAAGACATAGCACGTCAAAGTATGTTCATTCAAAAATGAGCATTAACTTGTTAAATATAAACATTTAAATAAAATTTTCTTCATGAAAGTTGTAGTAGACGAAGAGAAACAGCTTTCTATTCTATCTTTGAACTTTTTTATTTCTTTAATCAATGTTTTCTCGAAATTGATCACTTTCATTACAGAACATCTCAGAAAAAAATGTTCCTATGGGTGTAGACCAACTTGTGCATAATACTATTTGCTGCAGAATCAACATTCTAACTAAAATAAGCACAGTTTCATTTTTCTTTGTTTTTCAACGTAATTAATTATTTTTTATGTTAAAAAATTGACTGAATCAAAAAATGATGTAGGGATTTTTTTTCGTAAATCTGTTTTCTAACCGACGCGACAGTTGAAATTAAAAAAACCCAAAATTATAAGAGGACTTCTGCATTCATTAAAAAATAAATAAAACGCATAAAAATGCGAAAACTGGATTTTAGGAAAATAAATTTCTCCTGTCCACAAACATAAGTCAGCCCGCATAAAACTCACAGGATTTATTCCTTATAAATAAACAAGTACAGTAAAAAATTGGCAAAACATAAATCGACTTTTTATATTTTCAAACAAGTCGTCGCCAGTTTTTTATTTTAAACTTTAAAAAAATTTCTGACAGATTTTGTAAGAGAACGGTAAACGTCACCAGAATCCAAAAAGATATTCATAACATCAAAATTAGGTCAAAAATAATATGAGTTTGAAGAAAAAAATGGTATTTTTGGAAAAACAGACGTCAAAATTCAAATACTCGTAACATCGCAGGTTTTTTATTGTTCTCAAAACGGAAAAATACTTGTCACCTAATTTTCTCTAAAAAAAAGAACATATTTCGCCGCCAAAAGATTCTGCGACTGTATGTGTGAACTGAGATTGTGAAACCTACCTGATTCGGAATGGATTCGGTCCTTTTATTAATATTTTTACGTTATTTCATTTTATATTGTAAAGTCTTTATAAATCATGTTTGCAATGATACTACCGGAATGAGTCAAGGGAAATTCTGTGTGCAGTTCTAGGTCTGTCCGATTTTTTTTTACTAAATATTACGTAAAAACTACGAAAAACTAGGGCCACCCTCCCCGAGAAATTGATTACTTTCCAGATATTCGCGTTTTTATTTTTTATTTTAAATAATGCAATAGTCCTCTTACAATTTCGGATTTTTTGAAACTTCGAAAATAGCATCGGTTAGAAAACCATTTATGAAGAAAAATTGTATGTCTCATTCCTTGATTAGGACGATTGTGGGCTTAAAAATAAACAATTACGTAGAAAAATAAGAAAAATTAAACTGTGCTTATTTTTCTTTTTAATTTGGATTCCACAGCAAAAAGTTTCTAACAAAAGTTGGACTACTCCGAGAGGAGCATTTTTGTCTCAAACATTTTTTGATAAATACAACTGAAAAATTGTGAGAAAACATCTTTTAAAGAAATAAAGAAGTTCAGAGCCAGAATAGAAAACTCATTTCGTACTCTTCCAGTATTCTTTCCAGTTCTCTCCGATTCTCGCCAACTCTGACGTGCTCCGCTTCACTCATCTCAACTCAGATTCAAGATCGCGTATTTGTATTTGTATTTATTCATGAAAAGTTCCTAGGGCTAGATAGCCCTATAAGGTACAGATTATACATATTACAATTAAAAAGTAATGGTGATCGATACAACGATTAAAATCAAAAATAGATATTCAACAGAAGTAGTGAAGTAAACTAAGATACACATAAGTAGATGTGGTCTATTACCAGTAATATTCTAAATGTATATACGCAAATACCCATGTTTAAAAGTAAATACATTCATTTGCATGCTTATATATGTATTAAACTCAAGGATTACATGTTACCAATGCGTAATTTCGAGGGTAGGATTTGATATGTTGAATAAGTAACCAAAAAGGAGTTTTCTAAATTGAAATTGTGAAGGTGCATTTCTAATGCTTATAGGTAGTTTGTTCCAAACGCGAGCACCACGAATAACAAAAGACTTTTGCATTTTACAAGTGCGGTGTGGCTGAATTTTTAGTACTGTTTTCCTTTCACGAAGTTTGGAATGTGTTGGTTGATCTTTGTTAATAAAATGGAAGAGATTAAGAAGATAGTGTGGAGCTTCATTACTGAATAGGATATAAAGCAGGTTACCCATGAAAAATTGTCTTCTTTTAGCAACGTTAAGAAGTCCTGCTCTTTCTCTATACTGGGTAATATGCTCGCTTTTTGGGATGTTATAGATGAACCGAATGCAAGCATTAAGCGTACGTTCAAGCTTCGCATTCAATTCATCTGTAACATCATCATATACAATACAGCCGTAGTCAAATAGCAAGTAATCATCGATCAAGAGAGGAGGCAAGGTTGCAATTGTTGCAAGTGAAGGAGAGGAAGAAGGTCCTATGATTATAGCCTTAGTTTTAGCAGGGTTAAGAGTGAGACCCTTTGCAGAGGTATAAATATTAAATAAAGTGTTCGCAAGCGTGGATCCCTGAGAGACACCACTCTTGACCTCCCCACAATCAGAACGCTTGCCATTGCTGATTTGTACTCTTTCGGAACGATTACTATGATAAGATTCAAATCATTTAACAGCCATATTTGAGAGGTGAAGTGATTTGAGCCTAATCAATAGTAAATTATGGTTAACTGTATCAAACGCCTTAGAAAAGTCAAAAAGGACAACAACAGTTATTTCCCTTCTATCAATTGCCAGTTTAAGGTCAGAAGTTACTTTGAGTGTAGCTGTAAGAGTACTATGCCTGGCACGAAATCCAGATTGCATTGAGTCAATTAAATTGTTAGTTTCAATATGTGCAGTAAGTTGCTGATGGACAATGCGTTCGAAAGGTTCAGACAAGGCACAGAGGATGGATATCGGGCGGAAATCTTTAGGAGAGGTAGGGTTGGATGCTTTAGGAATAGGGCGAATAATCGCCTCTTTCCAGGTATCAGGGAAGATATGCAAGAGAATAGGACAAATCCCTGGTAAAGCTAAGCGAATCATTTTAATTGAGATACCATCAGAACCTTGATCATTTGATTTTACCTCTAAGAGTTTTTTAATTAGGGTTTCTTGCGATATGTCAGAAAAGAATAATTTAGTATCATCAAAGGTTAAGGGCATTGCGGAAGAGAAAGGAGTGTTGTTTGCAAGGAGTGTGGATTTTGTAGTGAAGGCTGTTAAAAGATCTGCGGTGGGAAATTGTTATCAGGAGCCAAGTGTTTTTGTGGAATAAGTCCAAGTCGACTCAAGAGAAACCAGATGTTTTCGTTTTTATTTCTGTTTTTAATGGCATTGTAATTATATTGGTTATATGAATCCCTGATTTTGGTTTGAACTAAGTTTCTCAATTTACGAAATTCGGCTTGAATAATACTATTTTTTGTCCTTTTAGCTAATCTACGTTTTGTCTCTCTTTCTTTCATCAAGTCTTTGATACATGATGTAATCCAAGGAGTGGACTTCTTTTTTGCTTTAAGAGTATGCAGAGGCGCAAATTTGTCAAAAGCTAAAGCTAAACATTTTGTTAGACAAATAACCTTTCTATTTATATCTTTTTCAATAAAAATTCTTTTCCAATCATAAGTAGAGAGATGCTCAAGAAATTCGGCTTCATTTATATTTGTGAGATTGCGTATAGAAAGAGGAGGGATCAAAGGAGAACTGATATTGAATGCTGATAAGGTCGTGGTTTGAGAGGAATGACATTGAGTGTTGAGTTGAAGAAATTACTTTGTCTAGATCATCAACAATCATCATGTTAATCCATGTACTAGAATGATCGGTGTGGTGCGTGGTACTATGGGGAACTATAGATAATCCGGCGGAGAACACTACTGATTTTAAATAGTTAGTTAAATTGTTGGTGGCATTAAGATGTGTGTTTAGGTCACCAGTAAATATAATGTTATTATAATTAGGTATAAGGTCAAAAA
Organism: Andricus quercustozae; assembly: GCA_932072015.1. NCBI lineage: Eukaryota > Metazoa > Arthropoda > Insecta > Hymenoptera > Cynipidae > Andricus > Andricus quercustozae. The sequence continues at coordinate 6,338 of CAKNWU010214072.1, read as the reverse complement.
TGTCAGTCTCAAGTTCCCTACAGTAGGAAGCATTAGGAGGTTTATAAATCACACCCACCAACATGCTGTCATGAGAAGAAGACACCTTGATAAAAAGGTATTCAGCAATAGGATAATTAACAGGAGGACTCTTTCCCACCTGTACACCCCTTAAGCTGTCATGAATGTAGAGACAGACACCACCCCCTCTTCTCTCATCTCTATCTCTACGGAAAAGTGTGTAATGATCAAGTGCTACGAGGCTAGATGGAGTGTTAGGCGTAAGACAGGTCTCAGAAACGGCTATGATAAGTATTCTTCGAAATCCAAGAATTCTTGCACTCATTTTCACTCAGTGAATAGCCCCTCGGGCTCCTGGCAACTCAATGGTGGAAATTCCACAGGAATCGTTTAAACACGAAAATTTACCAGAAATAGAAACAATTAGTATAAAGCAAAATTTCGAAAGCGCAGCTTAAAAGAATTTTGGTAAATTGCAGTAAATAATTCAAAATTGGGTTTAAACCTGATTTATTTCATTCAAAATATTCAAAAGAATAAATGGAAATCGCTTGAAATTACTTTTTATGTTAAATTCAAATACCAAAACATTCCATCTTCATAATTATAAACTAATAATTAAAACAATGACAAAAAGCTTATAAATATGACTAGTAAATACATACAATTAGTTATCTTAACGTAATCTATTCTTAATATTCCTAATCAATTGATATCCAAACATTGGCCTCTTGATATTGGCCTTCCAATCAATTTGTTAGCCCTTTTCAGTCCTCAGTAATCCTGGTAGTTTTTAATTACGTCAGAGAATAAGGCATGAAACTTAAAAAAGGGATAAATCAATAAATGGAATAAAATAAATAACGCAAGCTTTCTATTTTTTAGAAATGTTCACATTATTTATCAAATTTTTTGTTATAAATAATTTTTTGCTTTTCTCTCTCTCTCTCTCTCTTTGTTTGAAAAAAAGGTTATAAATAACAATAGCTAAGTTTAATAGAAATTTTTGGTAAAAAAAAATCTGGTGCTCAGAGTGTGGCAAAATATCGGACAGTGCCTTAGTTTTGAATGAGAATATGACCGCTTTTGAAATCTTTTGAAACGTTTTAAGTTTTAAATCTTTTAAAGTTTCTTAGAATGCCTTCAAATCTTCTAAAAACTCGTAAAATTCTACAAATTTCTCTGCAACTCCATAAAAGGTCTTAAAATATTTTCATATAATGTGAAAAAGTTAAAAATAATATGAGCTGCCTCATAATTTATTTTTTAAACCTGTTCCAATTACTTATAAATCCTTAGAGCTCTATTGAAATCTTTTAGAATATTTTTTAATCCCTAGAAATCCTCTGCAGTTCCCTAGAATGTTCATACATTATTTTAAATCGTGTGAAACTGTGACTGTGCTGCATTTAGTGCTTCATTATTTCTACCCGGATGATTCTGTTTAATCTTTCGAGGTCGGTGTTCGACCATTTTATGAGCCCAAAGGAGTACGTGAGGGCAGGGATGGCATAGGTGTTAATTGCCCTGATCTTATTTGCCGAGTTAAGAGAACTCTTTAGAACCAATCTGAGTCTTGTAGTGAAGGCAGTCTTTAGGCTTTTCTTAACTATCGTATGCTGAATACCCTTAGATTCGAGAATACACAGGTATTTATATGACTCACCCTCAGCTATTGCCTCGATGTCATTCTCGAAATCGTTCTCTAGCTCTACGGTCCCTAATTCTCCTCTGGCTAAATGCACTGTTGTGCATTTATCTAGTCCAAACTCCATGTGGATATCATTGGAAAACTGTTTTGTGACATTGATCACTTGCTGCAGTTTCTGGTCCGAACTAGCCTATAGCTTCAGGTCATCCATGTCTAGAAGATGGGTCACTTGATTAGCATCCTCGTTATCATGTATTGTGGGTTAAACGCTAAACAGAACCATAATGCACTGAAGGAGTCTCCTTGAAATATACCCGTCGTAATGCGAATTGATGTAGTTATCGTTGACTGCTCACTATCAAAATACTTGACTCTTGTACCCCCAAGCATCATCGCACGACTTAGGAAGTCAATGATGCGAGGTCAAATTTTTTAAACTTATTTATTGAGAAACAAGCGAAAATAATTATAATTTTTTTTGCTAAAGTTAATAATTAACGAGTAATTAACAATAGAAGATTAGCCAATGAGAAGCATGCGTTAGGCGTTCGACAGTCCATGTGCCATCGAAAAGAGTGTGTGCGTAAACAAGTTCAGTTCGTATAATATCCCATTTTTTTTGCCTTTCCAGTAGGTTGTGACTCTCTGGTGTAACTTCACATGTCAACGAGATACAAAAATTAAAATAGTACTTGTCAACTTGACGCTCGTTTCATCCATCAATTGTCGTCTCGAGGTGCGTATACTATTTTTGTTAATAAAAATATCGAAATTTGGCGGTTTGAGCAAACCAAGAGAACTCGATACGAAAATGATAAGGCTGACTTGCAAAGAAGGGCCGAAAAGTATGGTTTTCGTCTCATGTTTACATTTTCGTACCCTCTACCTGCATTTGGCCAGTTTCGTAGAGGGCGTGGCACCACGAAAACCGCCATTTTCGATGTTTGTATTAAGAAAAATATATTTTCCACAATCAAAACAATTTTAGAACCCTGGTTTAATATTAAAAATGTACATTCAGCGACATTATCCGATTATAAAAATGTGAGTAAGTTCATGTAAGTACATGCTGTAAGAAGTTACTTAAATCTTATATTAAGATGGCAGTGTTGATAAACTTATCTTAAGATATAAGTAGAGAAAAGAAAAAAGAATAACATTATCACACCTCATGAAAGAAGAACATAAAGGAATAAAAAAAGTAGTAATGTAACTGAATATAATAGAGAGAGAAAACAAGATACAGGCTAAGTCCATAGAGTTATATCAAATAAAGGTGTACCCATGGATTTTAGAAACTCAGAGAACATATTTTTAAATGCAAGTATTGTAGGCGCATTACGAATACTATTCGGCAGTTTATTCCAAAGCCGCCTCCCTCTAATTACAAAAGATTTTTGCATTAAACAAGTTCTATGAGCAGGTATTACCAGGGTACGACCTCTATCGCGTAGCCCAGGCCGACCTGGATGATTCACATTATCCCGCAAAAACAACTCCAATAAATATACAGGCTTTTCATTTTTAAAGATCATGTACAGCAAATTACCCATAAAATATTGCCTTCTCTTGGCATCTGTCATAAAACCAGCTCTTTTCCTATACTCAGAAATATGATCAAATTTGGACAAGCTATAGATAAAACGAATGCAGGCATTGAGAGCACGTTCAAGCTTGCAATTGAGGTCATCAGAGATTCCATCATATACAACACACCCATAATCAAAATGAGGGAGAATCAAGGCTTGGAAGGTTTTTCGTGATGTTAGTTCAACATGCTCTTTCCAAGAAAGACTCCTGTCGAATATCAAACCAAGATCATTGACAGAATCAGCAAAATTAATAACAAGACCATTCAAGTACAAAGGTGGGAGGGAATCCAGGACTTTAGATAGATTATGAGTGGAGGATCCAACGAACAAAGCATATGTTTTCTGTGGATTGAGTTTCAAACCATTAGATACTACATAGTTATAGACGTTATTAATATGTTCCTGAACCATTTGAAGTAGGTCCCTAAGGGTATTAAGAAGCCCAGAGAGATATTTTTTGTTATCATCAGCATAAAGGTGATATTTACAGTATCGTAAAACAGCTGAAAAGTCGCATGTGAACACATTAAACATTTTGAGGCCAAGTATTGAGCCCTGGGGAACCCCACTCATCACCTAATTCCAGTCAGAGCGAAGATCATCACTGTTTGCTACACATTGTAATCGATTACTTAAGTAAGATTTGAACCAATTCATGGCACAATTAGAGATATTGAGGTTTTTTAATTTTTGGATTAAAAGGTCATGGTTTACCAACGCAAAGGCTTTGGATTAGATAAAAAAATACAACAATCGTTACTTCATTTTTATCTATTGCAGCTTTTAAATCAGCACTAAATTTAAGGGAATCAGTGATTTTACTGTGCTCCCGCCGGAATCCAGGCAGGAAAGGAATAAGCAGATTATGTTTATCAAAATATTCAGTTAGCTGGTTATCCACTAATTTCTCAAGAGGCTTGGCTAATGCACTGAGGATATAGATAGGACGAAAATCTGTTAGAGTTGAAGGATAAGTGATCTTAGTAATAGGGTGAATCAGTGCTTGTTTCCAAATATTGGTGAAAATCCCAAGCTGTAGAGAACACTTGTAGATATGACGTAGAACAGGAAGTATCACACGGAGAGAAAGTTTAACCATGTTAATCGAGATACCATCAATGCCGATAACCCCAGAGGTTATCTTAGCAATTACTGGAAGCACAGAGTCTGTCCCAATATAAGAGAAGTAAAAGTTAGAATCATTAAAGGGAGGTAATTCACTGGATAAGAGGGTAGTATCAATTGGTAAAGGCTCAATCAAGAAGCGTTTCATAAAGTCATTTACCGGGTAGTTCTGATCAAAGGTTTGACTCTGAGGGGAAGAATTCCAAGCCGCCGAAGGACCTTCCAGAGATTTTCATCCCTATTCTTGTTAACCATTGCATTATAGTTATATTTATTCTTAGAGTCTCTTATTTTAGTTTGAACCAGATTCCTAAGGTCCCTTCTGAGACTTTTAATCTCTTCCGGTGTCCACGGACAAGTTTTTTTCCTCGCTTGAAAATCATGTACTGGGGCCACTACTTCGAATGCTGAAATTAATATAATATTGAGTCTTTCTACTTTTGAATTTAAATTTCTATCCGAAAATACACTTCCCAATCAGATTCAGAGAGCAGAGTGTACAATCTATCCTCATCAACTTTACTTAGGTTTCTGCATTTTTTTACATACAGGGCGAGATTTATACTTGAGTTAAAATTGTAAGGTATTTGAATAAGATCATGTTTGGACAGGAAGGGAACTGGGTGTTGAGAATTATTCTGTACTTTAGTTAAATCATCCAAACGCATAAGGTCAATCCGTGTACTAGACAATCCGGAATGGTGGGTAGATCCATGTGGCACTATAGATGAACTAGCTGAATTGACCAAAGACGTAAGGCATTTGGATTGGTTGCAGCAAATACGCAACTTTGTATTAAAATCCCCTGTAATTATAACATTATTATAATTAAGCGTGTAATCAAAAAGCGCCGTCTCAAATTCATTACCAAAACCAGCATTAGGTGGTTTATATACCACTCCAAAAAGTAGACTTTCACGAGATTGAAAGATGCCAATAAATAAAAACTCAGCAGCCGGTACAGTAGTGTCAGTACTGACATGTAAGATCTTACCCTTTAAATCATTATCGACAAATACGCAGACCCCACCACCTCTACGAGACTCCCTATCTTTTCTGAAAAGTGAGTAAT
>CAKNWU010214016.1:620-10630 GCA_932072015.1 Andricus quercustozae | reverse complement strand
CTATAAGAATACTCAATTGAATATGTAAGCTTAATTTAAAAACGATAACCTTTCTTTATTTTTGATAACTGACGCAGTTAAAACGCTTTTGAATTTTTTGCTATCTACTGTAGGGTGGTTCCCCTACAACCAAATGAAATCATTGAGCTTTTAAAACATCACAATTTCGCTAATCGAAGATTTTTAAACAATGATAAAAAACATGAAAACAAACTTTCTATTTTGACTGATCAACAAACTAATGTTCAAGAGCAAAATTTAAATTCACACAAGATTTTTGAAGAAGAAGATAGGGATCCTTGGTTTGCACATTTGGGAGATATTCAAATTCCTGATTCAGTTACAGATATTCTCAGATTGGGTAAAGGGTTTAGAAACCATGTGATAAAAAGTAAATCGAAACAAATGATGGAAATAGTCAAAGATGTTGAATCAAGTATACACAACATTCCAATCCTAGATCAACAAGATTTCCGACACAAGGTTTAACACTTGTCAAAAAGCTTTGTTGATAAGAATTGTTTGCACATTAGTAGCATCGATCGTAAAATTTCTGAAGGTTTCATGGTAACGAAAAGTTTCCTTCAACACAACCCTGATATAATTTGCATATGAAATCAGAAGAAATCAGATTATATTAGGGATATGTAGGATTTACTTTCCAATCCTGATAGCTTTGATTTATTGAATGAAAATCCGTTGAAACAGTTAAGAAGAGATACTTTTAGGATTATGGACCATTGGAGAAAGAAAGCACTTTTAGAAAGAGATATAAGATGGACTGATATAAATACCGAAGATACAGTTCTTGAAAGATGTTATGGTTTGAAAAAGATTCATAAAGAAGGCTATCCTTTGAGAATGGTTATTTCAACTATCAACACTCCCACGGAATTTTTAGAACAAAACTTTAATTTGATACTCAAAGACTCCATTACAACTTCAAAATTCAATATTAAAAATAGCTGGGAATTCCAAAAAATTATTATTAAAAAACTGTTCATGATGACCATGCAATGATTTCTCTGGATGTTGTTGCAATGTTTCCAAGTATATCATTTGAATTAGTTAAACAGGCAATTTTTAATAGATGTGACAATATAAAAACACGTACTCGATTAATTCAAAAATATTTTATTAAAGGGATAGCTTTTATTATGAACTCAACCAATTTTAAATTCAATGGATCTTTTTATAGGCAAAAGTTTGGTACACCCATAGGTTCAGTCATTTCTCGCATTTTAGTAGAAATAGCCAGATTTGGAGGTCTTTGCTTTCAAGAAGCTAGATTTTTTTTTGCCCTTTTACTTTCGATATGTTGATGACACCTTCTTATATGTTACTCAAGCGAAGTTGCAGACAGTTATTGATGCTTTTAACAGTTTTCATCCAAAACTTCAATTTACCCATGAAATAGAGAAAAATAATAAAATCAGTTTTTTGGACATAGAAGTAATTATAGGTCAGGATGGTAATATTATTACCAATTGGTGTAGGACAAGTACATATTCATTTAGAATTTGAATTTATTTTCAGCTCATCCTTTTCAAACCAAAGTTGCAAAAATCAAAAACTTAGTTGACAGATCTCTAGGTTTGTCCCACATTTGATTTCACAAAGAGATTTAAATATTGCTAGGAATATCCAGTTTCTTAATCATTACCCACAAAAGTTAACTGAGCAACATATCATAATTAGAATTCAATAAATCAAAAGCAAACAAAGTAACATTTTATCTACAGATAATCAGAAGAAATTGAGAGAATATAGTTCTTTTAATACTTTTGTTCTTCCTTGTTTTGGGTGGTGTTGCTTACAAGATCACTTGCAACATCTGTAAGATGACTTATGTGGGACAGACTGGCAGACTTCTTAATACTAGGATGGAGGAACACAAAAGTAATGTTCGTTTGGGACGTTGTTATAACAGTGTTCTTGCTAGAGATATGAGAGAGTTTGTTGATGTTGATCAAAAGTTTGACTGGGATAATGCTGAAATTTTACATAGTGACAGTAATGAGAGAAATAGAGAATTCATGAAAACGCTTTATATTAAAAAACAAAATAAGTTGTCTATTAATTTGAAAACTGATTTGGATAAATTAAACAAAAGTTATTCTAGTATGATTAATTACATTTAACAATAAGTTTTCCTGAATCTTGACTTTCTCTTATTTCTTGTTTATTTATAACGGATTTACCATTTGAGCCACACTTAGTTCTCAGTTATCGAGGAGATAGCGTCGTAGTTTCGTCGCTGTTCCCACCTGTTCTAATTTTTCTTACCTTGATAAGGGTGATGTGTGAGCACCTAAACGTTGGTGAATTTTATTAATGCTTCTTTATTGTCATTTGATAGTAATAAAAATAAAAAAGAGAAGGAAGGGGATTTGGTTGGTTGCCTTCTCATTTTTCTTTCCTCTTTTTTATTTTTGTCCAAAGATACAAATTTTTTGTTTTATTTTCAGGAATTCTATACCTTGACTTGAGTATTGGACGTTAAATGGAATTTTGAATTTGATTTTAATCTAATTTAAGATTCTTAAATTACAATTTTTGTTTTCAAATTGGCTGGTTTTGGCCTCAATACAGTATTTCTTGGGATAGTTTGGGTCACTTCATCGAATTTTTCTGGTTGAACCTGAATTGCCTTATCTGAGCCAGATACTACTTTAGGCCTCAAGTGTTACTTTTCCTTGAGTTCCTGTAGTAGTCCTTCTTCAGATTTATAGAACAGATCCTGTTCAGCACACCGATTAGCTTCTCTTTCTTCAAATTTCACGTGCATCATCTCGGAATTGTTATAAAAACCATCAATTAACGAGTTGGAGAATCCCGGAAATTTTTTATTAATTTGGTTCATGATGCTTATAAAGGGACTAATATTCCTCCAACTTGGATTAGCCTCTTGCTTCTCCGCATCTTCCTTAGACCACTCCCCTTCCACTTCGGCGGTAATTGCATCCTTCTTGTATTGAGCCTTAAGTCTCTTATAGGATTTCTCTAAATTTTGATATTTCTCCCTTAGGTTATCAAAAACTTCAAAAGGTACTGTTCCGCTCATTTTTTAAATTAACTCACAAAAGGTCTGTTCATATAAGGAAAGGATTTGGGTCTTAAGGTTCAAGGTTCTTCTGTAAGAATACAAGGAAAAACAGAAAATATTAAAGGAATAAAGCAAAATTTTAAATGAAGGATCATGCAAGGGCCTTAATTATGGGGAAATGTAGGGTTTTAAATTTTGGATATGCATTTCATTCATTTTATTTTTATTGAGATCACTAATCTTATAGGCAGTGGGAGACAAAATATTAGTTACTTTAATGGCGACGTAAATTATATTCGGAAAAATGTGGGTCTAAATTAGAATAATACCACAGGACCACAAAATCGAAACTCTTGCAACACGGACCAGACTAGGTGAGTCTTATAGTTTCGGGGTCGCTGAATTCGAATCCGTTGTCCATTTGGTCGCATCAGGTCAGGGTCAAGGTCAATCCAAGGTCAAACCTACCAAATTCATCGCTAACCAAATAAATCAGGGTACCTATATGTTTTCGGGGTCGCTGAACTCGAATCCGTTGTCAAGGTCAGTTCAAGGCCGAACTTACCAAATTCAACGCTAACCAATCAGGTCGGGGTACCTATAGGTTTTCAGGGTCGCTCAATTCAAATCCGTTGTCTGTTTGGTCCCATCAGGTGAGGGTGAAGGTAAATTCAAGGTCAAATATACAAAATTCATCGCTAACCAAATAAATCAGGGTACCTATAGGTTTTCGGGGTCGATGGATTCGAATCCGTTATCCGTTTGGTCCCATCAGGTCAGGGTCAAAGTCAATTCAAGGTCAAACCTACAAAATTAATCGCTAATCAAATAAGTCAGGGTACCTATAGGTTTTCGGGGCCGCTGAATTCGAATCCGTTGTCAAGGGCAGTTTAAGGTCAAACTTACAAAATTCAACGCTAACCAATTAAGTCGGGGTGCCTATAGCTTTTCGGGGTCGTTCAATTCAAATCCGTTGTCCGTTTGGTCCCATCAGGTGAGGGTCAAGGTAAATTTAAGATCAAATATACAAAATTTATCGCTAACCAAATAAGTTAAGGTACTTATAGGTTTTCGGGGTCGCTGAATTCAAATCCGTTGCCCGTTTGGTCTTATCAGGCCAGGTTCAAGGTCAAACTAAACAGACAACAGACTTGAGTTCAGCGATCCCGAAACCCTATAGGTACTCTGACTTAAATGGTTAGCGATGAATTCGGTATGTTTGACATTAAACTGACCTTGACCCTGACCTTATGGGATCAAACCGACAACGGATTCGAATTAAGCGGCCCCGAAAACCTATAGGTACCCTGTCTTATTTGGTTAACGATGAATTTTGTAGGTTTGACCTTAAATTGACTTTCACCCTGACCTGATGAGACTGAACGGACAACGGATTTGAATTCAGCCAGCCCGAAAACCTATAGGTACTCTGACTTAATTGGTTAGAGATGAATTTTGTAAGTTTGACCTTGAACTGACCTTCAACCTGATCTGACGGAACCAAACGGACAACGAATTCGAATTCAGCGACCCCGAAAATATAAGACCCACCTATGTCTGGTCGGTGTTGCAAGGGCTTAAATTTTGTGGTCTTGTGTAATGAGAACGAGGTCTATAATTATTTGTGGAGAAATTAAAAGTATTGGGATCGAATGATTTATTATTTTCTAAATAACCTTGAGTTGGAAACTGAGGAGTCTGAAATTTTTGGCGATTATAAACTGGATTTCTTCTAGGAACATCAGGACCAATATTATCAAAGGGATTATTCTGGGGATTTACGGGATTGGAGAATTGATTAAAGTACCAGAATAACGACTCTCTCTATATGGATTCCTAGAATGAACTTCATTTGGTAAATTAGATTGATAGAAATTAGTTTCATTTCTACTAAATGCCTCAGAAAATGGTTGTTAATTAAATTTGGGTAAATTAAATTGTTGTCCATTAAATTTGTGTTGATTAAATTTTTGTTAATTAAATTTGGGTAAATCAAATTGTTGTTCGTTAATTTGTGTTGATTAAATTGTTGTTAATTAAATTTGGATAAATTGAATTGTTGTTCATTAAATTTGGGTTTATTGACTTCTTGTTCATTAAATTTTGGCAGATTAAATTGTTGTTCATTAAATCTGGGTTGATTAAATGAAGAGGGATTAGTTTTCCTTTTCATATTCGATTCCGTATTAAATGGATTATCACTAGCCATATTTTTCTTATTGAGAGGTGGGGTTTTAGGGTCTAAATTGCTAAAATTTTGTCTCACACGATTGCTATTATTGACGGGATTTAAATTTAAAAATGATTTGATATATCTTCATCAACTGTGTTGGGGTCATTCTTTTGGTTCTGATTATTAATGAAATTGCTACTGCTTGGGACAAGAGGGGGACCTAAATCATCAGGGTTAGGAATGAATCGATCAACTAATCTTTTTACCATATTCAAATCAATTGGGGTATCTAGATTTTTAATTAATCTATTTCGCCGGGCCATAGCATTTCCAACTGCCGGAAGTCCACGAATTCTCAATTCTTCTCTTAATTCCTCCTTACTTAATTGAAGAATCCAAACATAAGAATCTCCTACACTTTCGGTCATTTTTATAGTTATATAGGTTATGTATGATCTATTAGTCAATTTCTGTCACACTCAAAGGGTATAATAAATTCAGAGATCCAAGAATCTAAATCATTGCATGGGATAAAGGGTATACAAAATTTCAGGTATTCAAGGGTATAAGTATTTCCAGAAAATCACGGGTATCAATCATTTCTGTGAACTTAGGGTAAAAATGATTTCAGGGAACTAAGGGTATAATTAATTTCAAAGAATCAAGAGTATACATAATTTCAGGGAACTAAGAGTATAAATAATTTTTCAAAATCTCGGATATAAATAATTTCAGGGAAATATGGGTATAAATAATTTCAGGGAATTAAGAGTATAAATAATTGCAGGGAACTAAGGGTATAAATAATTTCCAGGAATCAATGGTATAAATAATTTCAGGGAACGTAAGGTACAAATAATTTCAGGGAACTAAGAGTATAAATAATTTCAGGAACTAATTGAACTAATTTCAAGGAATCAAGGGTATAAATAATGTCAAGGAACCTAAGGGCGCAATCCCATGGAGGTAGATTAATAGAATAGTGGAACAGTTTTGACTAATGAGGTGCCTGCACACGCCCTAGCAGTCACCTCATTGGTCAAAACTGCTCCACTATTCTACTAATCTACCTCCATGGGACTGCGCCCTGAGGCATAAATAATTTCCGGAAATCACGGGTACAATTATTTCTAGAAATCACGGTATCAATAATTTCCTAAAATATAAGGATTAAATGATTTAATAATCTGTTTTTATTCTTTGAACTTTCTATAAAAATTCAAATATTAAAATAAATTCATGAAATAAAATATATAATGTTCAAGGAAAATTGGGACACAAATCAATTATACAGGGCTAAGTATATTTTAACGTTATAATGAGAATATTGTGTCTATAGGGGAATTAATCAATTTTATAGAAAAAAATTGATAAATCTTATCAATTCTAATTTCGAAAATTCAATTATATTTGAATATCACTATCCTAACTTCCTGATTGGTAATTTGTTAAATTTTAAATGATTAAAAGTCAACAAAAAAATCATTTTAAATTATAAAAAAAAATCAAAAATCAATAAAATATTTTTAATAGGAAAATTCTTGAATTTAATGCTGCCCCACGTTGGGCGCCAAAAATTAGAACGACAATTTCACTATCGTTACAAACTTCGGTTCTAAGACCAAAATTCTAAGTTATGTTTAACTTTATTTACCGCGGGCGCCAAATCCAAATGGATCAGATAAAATTAAATCACACCGACAAAAAATTTGGCTAACTCAGCCCCACTTCCGGATAATGGTAGAGGGGGTAGTTCTTTCATATAATAAATAATTTCAACAACAAGAAAATTTAATATAACTTTTGAATACTAATTTCTTTAAAAACTAAATCCTTTCCTAAATAAAAGACAAATTTCCTTTTCTTAATTTTATTACGAAAAAAGGAAGTCATGCATAAGTCACAAATTTAACATTAGACGATCACAGTAACACGAAACAAGAGATTAAACAACAGCAATCAGGGGAACGACAAACAAAAATTGGAATAAACACAATTCAAGAATTCAAGAATATCAACCAGGGAAAGGGTTAAAAAGAGAGGGAAAAAAACGGCAAACGAATTATCAGAATAGAATATAATACAGTATACAGAAAAAATTATTATTCAGCCAAGTAAGTTTCGTTATTTTGTGTGACCAAATTAAATAAACTAAATTATTTCTTCTCAATTGTCTGAGTTCATCGAATTCTCTGAACTCTGTCAAATTCTCTGAAATATTTTGAATTCTATGAATTCTTTTGTATTCTATAAATTCTTTTAAAATTCTATAATTTGTTTGACTTGTGTGAATGATTTTCTTAATTCTATTAATTCTTTCTAATTCTATGAATTCTTCCGCTATTCTCTGAATTCTTTGAATTCTCTGAATCGTTTTAAAATTTTCTGAACTCTCTAAACTGTTTTGAATTTGTTGAATTCACGATATCACTAAATCTTTGACATTTTTTTAATTATCTTGAAATCATTAGAATACTCGTGAATTATTTTAACTTTCTTTGAATTGATCTGAATTTCTGTATGCCTTTTTTATTCTATGAAATCTCCTGAATTATTCTGAATTCTCAGATAATTTTTGCATTGTCTGAATTCTTTTGAATTCTGTGAAATACTTTGAATTCTTTTGTATTATCTAACAATCTTAAAATTATCTAAATTTATTTTGAATTTGTGGAATTCTCACGATATCACGGTATGTTTTACAAATAAAATTTTTTTTAATTATCTTGAAATCATGAGAATACACCTTGAGTTACTTTAACTTTCTACGAATATTTTCAATACTGTAGAATTCTACAGAATTAAAAAAAACTTTTGAAGTCCTTCTTTCTACAAAAGAATTCTCAAAATTCAAAACAAAAATTTAGAGCATTTCAAAAGAATTTAGAGAATACAAAATAATTCAAAAGGATTAAGAGGATTTCAAAGAGTTCAAATAATTTAAGAGAATTCAAACAACTGAGAAGAATTCAGAGAATAGCGGAAGAATTCAGAGAATTAAGAAGAATTCAAAGAATTATGAAGAATTTAGAGAAGTCACAGAGTGCAAAAGAATACAAAAACATCAAAGGCATTCACAGAATTAAAAAAATTATAGAATTTCAAAAGAATTAATAGAATTCAAAAGATTTCAGAGAATTTATAATTCAGAGAATACAAAAGTCTTGGAGAAATTCAAAAATAATTTAAGGTGTACTGTTAAGGTTTCAAGAGAATTGCGAAAACAAAACAAAAAACTAGAAGGAAGTTAAAAAAAATTAACGTGTATTCCATGAAGGAGTAGTAAGGAGTGATATCTCCCATGGGTTAAAGTAGACGAAAGTGGAACTGGAAATATCCGAAAGTTACTATCTGCATCTCTTATTAGTGCAGTATGGCGCGCAGCCGTGATTTCAGTATTTCATGGCTGCGCGTGTGACTGCACTGTTGTCGTTCTCTCTCCTAATTGTTGGAGGATTTCAAGACCACTTCTTTTTTACGGTCATACTACACCTTACTATTGCAAATTTAAAATTACTCTTTTGCGCACACACCGTCATCAGTGACACATGGACTGTCGTCATTTCTAACGCATGCTTCCGATTGGTTAATCTTTAATTATTAATTACTCATTAATTATTAACTTTACAACAAATTTGTATCATTATTTTCAAATCCATTTTTTATGAGGAATTCAAAAATATAAAAGAGTACCTTGAGTGCTGGGACACCCTGTAGAACCATCCAATTTAAAGTCCCTAGTACCGAGAACGTTGACATTGATGATCCGCACCTGAGCTAAAGAGATCTCGCTCGCATTGCTTGGGATCGTTTTGAGGTACGACTAGAAGGATAGGAACATGTTGGCACACAGCAGTAAGTTGGTCGGGAAATTTCAAAGGATTTGAGTAACTCCAATAGACAAAAGGCGTCCCAAATAGTTCTTGAAGTTTTTCGTCAGGTCAGTATGGAGGAGGATTCTTCACGATAGTCGGATTACTCAGGAAATACATAAATAAATAAAGAAAAACAGGCAAAATCAATTTTAATAATAAAGGAACTAAATTAAATAAACCCAAACCTTGGAAAACCGTACAGCTTACCGTTTCTTTTCGCAACTATACCGTTTCTTTTCAAGTCTTTACGCTTACAAGTCATGTATTTTTATCACACAGGTTTACATTTCCAGTTAAAAAAATTTTTTCACTGATGATGACTGTCGACGAACAGTTGAAACGTCTACCTAGTATGCACTAAGAGTCTCTCAGACATGTATTAAAATGAAATTATGACCAGTAATCTATAGACTTTTAATTTACATCTTCAAGTATATATATACTCACTCTGGTCAACACTATAACATCTTTTATATTGAATCTTTGAAATTATTGACTTTTGTTTTTGGTTAAAATAATTTCTGAATATCGATTTGGATGGGATTTTTTGCGAGAAACACGGACCTGAAATTTCTAAATCGATATCTCGAATAGTTTTCGAGATATATTGATTTTATAAAATTAAATGTATATAATTTCCTAAAGTTCATTCCGATATGGGATTTTTTAAAGAGAAAATCGACTTAAACACTCTTAAATCGATATCTCACAATTAGGTCATGAGATATTCTTCTTCTATTTATATTAAATAAAGAACTTACTTGTTTAAAAATATTAATTATATTTTTATTGTTTCTGTGACCAGTCACAAGGGTGCCTTCCCGCCCCCACGAAGCGTTGGAAAAGGGGTAGGGGTGTGAACTTTCATCATTTCTGTGACCAGTCACAGGGTTGCCTTCCCGCCCCACGAAGCGTT
>CAKNWU010213934.1:562-16891 GCA_932072015.1 Andricus quercustozae | reverse complement strand
GTTGTTGAAATTTCATATTTTCAGATTGAAAATTCAACTGCTTTGTAGTAAATTCGTCTTCTTGACTTCAAAATTCAACAATTTAGTAGGAAATAAAACAATTTTGTTTAAAATTACCTTTTTTGTTGAGAATTGATATTTTTGTTTGAAAATTTAATAAATTGGTTGAAAGTTGAACTAGTGGGTAGAAAATTTCTTTTTGGGTAGAAAATTAATTAATTTTATTTGTTGAATATTCATCTTCTTGGTTGAAAATTAATTGTCTGGTTTGAAATTCATCTTTTCCAGTTTGAAAGTCAATTTTTTTCTGAGTAATTAGACTTTTTAGCAATTTTTTGTTCTTAAAAATTCGTCTTTTTTGGTTGATTTCAACTAGTGGAAAATTTTCCTTTTTTTATTTGTTGAAAATCAATTCTTTTGACGGGAAATTTTAAAATTCAATTTTTGTTTAAAAACTCAACTATGTGGTTGAAAATTCATCTTTTCAGGTTAAAAATTCAACTATTCGATTAAAAATTAAATTATTTTGTTAAAACAGAGAGAAATACTTATTGAAATATTCAGCATTTCGCTGAAAATTCAACTATTGTCTTAAAATCATCTATTTTTTTCTTAAATTCAACTGCCTTATTGAAAACTCGTTTTTTGGGTTAAAAATTCATCTTCCTTGGTTACAAATTAATTGGTAGCATAGTTTATGGACGGCCCCTTATTAAATATTATTTATTTCTACGCATAAATATCGCATTAGCTCCAGATTCACGTGAATGAACCCTCGCCTCAAATAAATTTCCCTCGTTTTAAAATATAAATAAGAAAATACAGAATATATGCAAGGCACAAAGTCGAGGAGGCACATTCGAGGTTTGAAAAGTGGGTCGACCACGTTAATTGGACATCTGCTTGTTAATTAACAAAGGCAAAAGAGAGTGTCAAGGCGCCACTTAAAACACAGGGAACATCGATATTTCCATTGACGTGGAGACCCTTTAGATTTTTTTTGTTTTAAGTCGTTGGTGGTGGTCCGCTTACGTATACATAAATTTTTTTGCTCTCTCTATTTTTTTGGCTTTTTTGTGCCACCTTCTTTCTTCCTCTTATCTGCGGGTATTAATTCGCACGCGTGGGCGTGAGCTATTCACATGGTTCGACCCTCTATTCGCATAAGAACGCGCCTAAAAGCGAATTTCGTAAAGGGTTCTCGAAAAAAGCGCCATAATCCACCTTCAGGTCCGAAGAAGCTAATGCATTCGATCTCTGATTTATGTACTTTCGGGACCGAATATATTGGGACTCACTTCGTGTATGAAATTAATTTCGAACATACCCCGCTGGCATTGCGGCCGTGTAACTATTAATAAGAAAAGAGACCCGATTTCCTATATATGCGCCACTTTCGCTCTCGAATGTTCTATGCGTAGTTTGCAATCTATCATAGAAAAGTGCGATTTATTAGAATTAACTTATTATTTATCGCTATTTTTTGAAAAATAGATATTGGGTTGGCGAATAAGTTCGATCGTTTTTTGTAGACAATTGATCATTATTTATTGCATGGAGAAAACAAAGTTTAATTAATTACATCATTTCCATTTCTCTATATGACCTCTTGCCATCTTTTTGCTAACTTTATTATATGGCATTCGTAAGAAGTCTGGGGCTTTTGGATGAAAAACCGAATTAGGTTTTTCCATTCAGGGAAAATAGCAACCCGAAAAATATTGTTAATACAAGCCTTAGCTATGATGTTTTGCCTCATCCTCCAAATCACCTGACTTAGCACCCTCTGATTTCCATTTATTCCGATCGTCAAAAAATTCCCTGAACAGAAAAACCTTCACTGATCAGGAGAGTGTCAAAAATCACCAAAATCAGTTTCTCATCGACAAGCCCCAGATTTTTTTACAAACGAGGCATAATGAAGTTGGTAAAATGATGGCAAGAGGTCATAGAGAGAAACGGAAATTATTTAATTGATTAAACGTTGTTTTCTCTATGCAATAAATAATGATCAATTGTCTACAAAAAAAAACCAAACGAAATTATTTGCCAACCTAATAATAATTGTATCTAAAATTCTATTTGGGGAGAGTTCATAATTTTTGCAGGTCCAAATTTATACCTGTAAAAATTCGACTTTCGATTTTTGGTGATCGATGTCCCCCAATTTGTTGATTTCCCGGAAAAAGAAAATCCGTAATTTTTTTTCTTTTTTTTCAACCGTTAACTGGTACTCCTGGGCTTTTAAACTTTACTTGAGGTTTTTACATTCTCATAAGAGAAGGTATTAGATTTGTGTAAAAGTAGACAGCTGGCCCCCCCCCCGGGGGGGGGGGGGGGGAATAAAGTACTTTTTTGATAAAAAGAAATTACAGGATTTATATCATTCACAAAATTCCGAAAAACAAACGAAAATGAACATTTTAAGCCAAACAGCGCACGATATGAAAGAAGGACAAGGCAAGAAAAACGTTGTATTTTAAACAAACTACAAGATTATCACAACAAAATTTTTAATGTTCTTGAAAAATCGTAAATTCAAATTTTTACCGCACAAAAAAAATCAAAAATTCTATTTTGCGGTCAAACTATAAAAGATTCGAAAAAAGATGATTGTAAAAATTTGTGTATTCGAAAAAGGTCTGCAAATTTGTCTTCAACCACTTTTTGATAGGACGTGTGGTTTTGGTTTTATTCGTAAAAAACTGCGCTAAAAATATGAAAATTGAATTTTCAGATAAACGACACAAGATACGAAGAAAATAAAGACAAAATTTGTTTACTCAAAAAAATACAATTTTTGATTAATTATGTTATGATAGGATCCGTAGTTTTTGTTTTAATCGTGAAAAATAACATTAACAATGAAAAAATTGGATTTTTTGGAAAAACGTCGCAAGGTACGAAAAAAAAATGAATCAACAAAAAGTGTGCGTTCAAAAAAGATCTAGAAATTTGTTAGTGATTACTTTTTGAAGGGACGCGTGTTATTTTTTTGTTTGAGGATTGAACTATTTTGTTGAAAATTCGTCTTTTTTGGTGGAATTCCGCTGTTTTTAGATTAAAATTAAAATCTTTTTTGGTTGAAAAATCAACTATTATATTTTATTTGAGAATTCATCTTTTTTGTTTGGAACTTCAACTACTTAGTAGAAAGTGAAACAAATTTGTTGAAAATTAA
Organism: Andricus quercustozae; assembly: GCA_932072015.1. Classification (NCBI taxonomy): domain Eukaryota; kingdom Metazoa; phylum Arthropoda; class Insecta; order Hymenoptera; family Cynipidae; genus Andricus; species Andricus quercustozae. The sequence goes on along the minus strand of CAKNWU010213934.1, from coordinate 13,710 downwards.
TCTTTTTGGTTGACGATTCATAATTTTAGTTAAAAATTCTTTTTTTTTTTAATTTAACTATTTTGTTTTAATTTTTTTTGTGAAAATTAATTTTTCTAACTGAAAATTTAATTATTCCATGTTTGGTTAAAAATTTATTTCTTTGGTTGAAAATTTAACTATTAGTTTTAAAATTCCTTCGAAATTTCAAAAAAAAAATTGATAATTTTGAAAACTCTATTAGAAATTAATCTTTTACAATAGAAAATTTCCAATTAAATGCCTATAGAATAATTTCAAAACAATGAAAAATTAAGACCATGAGCAATTCAAAAAATTAAGACCATAGCGATCATGTTTTGTATCCTATTTTTATTTTCAAATTTGCAATGTAATATTTTAGAGTTGCACCATTTTTACTTGAAAATTTTCCAAAAAAATAATTCAAAATCGAAAAATTTCTGGTTGGAAATTTACAAAAATGAATTATAATTCTAAATGAATTGAGTGTTGAAAATTAAACCATTTGAAATTAAAACGTTAAAAATTGTGTTACTTAAAATTTAAAAAAAAGATAAAAATTGAATTATCTGAAATTAATACCTCAGTAATTGAATAAATTCTTTAATATTGAAGAGTTAAAATATTGGTAGAAGTGCTTTCACTTTTAATGTTTCCTGTTTAAGATTACTAATTTTAAACGTTTTCTAGAATAATTCATTGTTATAGGTTTATAATTAAAAATTTTCCATTTTGAAAGGTGAATTTATTCCTTTATCTTAAAAAAATATTCAATTATAATATAAATAATTATTTTTTATGTATTAACAATTCAAAATTGTAGACATTCAAAAGCTTTGACTTTGAATAATTTAATCGCTTCTGAAATAATAAAATTTTGAGAGCTTCTGTTTGAAAATTTACAAATTTCAAACACTTTAAATTTTAAATTAATCAATTTAACCGCTTTTACTCAGAGCTGATACACTATTTCTCTTTATTTGATTCGAAATATTGTCCTTTTTTAAAAATTTTACCTAATTTAAATTTTGATTGGAAACGTTTTCAGTTTAAAATCATTTATTATATTTATTTTAAATTTCAAGCGCTTTCAATTCGAAATTATGAATTATTTTTTCAAAAATGTTTAAAATGCTTTATATTTGAATTTTTTTGATAATGAATCTTGAAATTGTTTATAATTTTAATTACAGGATATACAAATACAGGGACTCTAATGCGCGCTCAATGCGCATGCATTTACTGTTACTTTTTTATCATTTCAGACTACACAGAAAAAATTTGACTGTCTCACAGAATTGTTTGCTTAAATTATGTATACTTAAAACAAGTTTGTATTGTTAGGGGTTTCAATCATTTTATAAAATTTTTCCAAATATCACAAATCTTACCAAAAAAAATTGTTTAAACTAAAAATAGATTTTAGAATGTCGGGGAAACTAATGACGCTATCTTGAAGACCCATTTTGAATACAATTTTTTATTTGCCCGGAAAATGTTCGTTTTTGTCAAGAGGTGAACACTACCATCTGAAAAAGGATCCTGATTCTTATCACGCAAATGTGTCGGCAGAATCCCAAACAAAATATTATAGTACTAATATTATGCTGCCCGGGGTACAAAAGGCCAGATTAACGATAGGTGCCGCAAAAGGACATTCGAGTTTCAAGAGCAACGGGCGAAAACCTTAGAGAAGCTAATCTCGAATTCAAATTTAAAATAAAATACGAAAAATATGTATAATTAATTTAAATCTGATACATCAATTCTTCAATATGCAAGACTATTTTAGTTTAGAAAATGAAAAAAAAATTCCTCAGACCACATCTTAATATCATTTTCCCATGTATTTTGGCCCACTAAACACAAAAATCACACACATACATTTTTTATGGAAGCGTTTTCGAGATACTATTGTTCGAAATTTTTTTCCTTCAATTTTCATATTTTAATATGTTGAAGGAGTTTTATTTCTTGGCAAAAAACAAGGTCGACAATTCCACATATCGTCCTGGGAAGAATAGAAATCGCAAATATTAGCCAACTTATAAAAATCGCTAGCATCTGAACTACTGGGCCGATCTAAAAACTTTGCGGCAGATAGTTGTACAGGATTCAATCGTCTTCAATTTCAGTGCTCGTTTAGAAAAATCGGTCAATTAGAACTCGAGATATACTCAAAAATGTCGGAACAACTCTGAAAATTGGGAAAAAAATTTTGAACAATGATATCTCAAAAACGCTTCCATGCAAAAATTTGTGAGTGTAATTTTCGTATTCAGTGGGCCAAAATACATGGGAAAATCATAGTGAGATATGGTGGGCAAAATGGTTGTAAACTCGTGCTATTTAAAAAGAAACAGGTTTTTGGATTTTCGAAACTCAAATATTTTTGTCCTATAAATGATTCCACAATTAATAATTTCAAAACTTATCCACTTCAACAACAAATAACTAAAATAGATGAAAATTTTTAATCAATCGGTTTTATAAATGTTCTACATTTTGAAATTCCGAACAGTTAAAAAATTACGATAAAATTTTAATTATTTTTAATTTATTTTTAAGTTCTTAATTTCGTAATTTTTTTAAAAATCTTTATATTGGGTGAAGGACAAATTCTTATATTTGTTTTGATCTTTATTTAATATTTATTTAAGTGCTACTTTCAAGAATGTTCTTGAAGAGAGTGTTTGCTGTATTCATTAAAACTTCCATTGCTATTTTAATCTCATTATCTCATCGTGACAAAAATGTCGTCAGCTGTTTAAACAAAATAACTCACGCAATCCTTTTAATTAAATTAGTATTCTCTCACAATCAACTTTTACCCGCCATGCTTCTATCCTATCTTAAAAAATAGGTGGAACGAAATTCTCGAAAATCTCACACTCATGGTGTGGAAATTGCTTCAAGTGACTGTTTTCAGTTTGTTCTTTTGAATTTTATCGATTTTTGTAAGTCGCCATTTCGAAATAAGGAATTTTCATTGAAAGTTCATTTCTAAAAGAGAAAATTTAAATTGTAAAAGATTCTTTAATAAAAAGGGCAACAATTATGTTCTTAACTTTTTGACCACATGTTTTGAAAATAAAAAAAGAATTCTATTTAAAACCCTCGACCATATTAAGGAGGTTATTGACACACTGGGGTGTAAAATACCTCACGAACATTTTTCCTTATTTTAATAATTATTTAATTATTAATTGATTTTAAGTTTTAACTATATAATCTACAAAATGCTTTAATGTAAGCTCTTAAGATGATCTGATAAAATTTTCAAGTAAAAGTATTCAATAGATTATTTTTTTAAACAATTTTTTTTCGCTATGGTGTAGATCATCCCAGAATTGTGTCAAACAAGGGTTAGTAAATCTAAATTTTCAAATAAGTATCTAATTTTATTTGACAATAAAATATACTTTTGAATGTTTCCAAAAATTATTGAGAAAAGGGAAAAAATTAATTGTAAATTGTATTCAATATTAAGAAATAATATAAATTTGCGGTACCGAGAATACTAATTCTTGGAACATTTTTCATGAATTATATTTTGTTTTAAAATATTAATTTTTAGCTTTAAAAATTTCAAAATATGTCGAAAGAGAATCTAGAAGATTTTAAGACATTTTTTAAAATTTTTACAGGATTAAGAAATTTTGTAGGATTTATTTGAAAGGACATTTCAAAGTTTTAGAAGTTTTGAAAATATTTAAAAATAATTTAAAATTTAAAAAGATTTCAACAAATTACAAAATACAGATTTTTGAAGATTTCGAAATATAATTTTGAAGTTTTTTAAAGATTTTGAAAGGTTTCAAGATAATGCAAATTTTGCTTAAGATTCTTGGGAATATTTGAAGTCAACAGCGAATCCGGAAGCTTTCAGACAATTTTAGGAATAATTCGAGTCGGTTTAAAATATATTTAGGGATTTTAGATGTTTTAAAGAGAATAACAATATTTTTAAACTTAAGGAAAAATTTTCCGAAAATGTATAATATATATTGAAAAATTTTTTTGAAGCGTGAAATAGTCCTAAATATCTTTTAAACTGACTTAAATCATTCCTAAAATTTGGAAAAATCCTGTAAACTAGGAAAACAATTTCTTAGAAATTTTATAAATAGTTTTTCTTAGAAAATAAATAGTTATTTAATTTTTTTGTATTAAAAATAGCTTTTTCCTTCAAATTACGATTTGTCTACTTTTCTTCTTGACTGAAAAATCTTTTTTGGTGAATATTCGTCTTTTTTATTTGAAAATTCATCTCTTTTAATAGAATTGGTTCAAAATAAAAATATTTTTGGATTGAAATATCAACTATTACATTTTTCTTGAGAATTTTTCGCTTTTGGTTAAAAATTCATGTTAAACGTTAAAAAATAAATATATTGATAAAAATTCATATTTTTAGGTTAAAAAATTGAACTCTTTTATAGAAAGTCCGCCTCTTTTGGAAAATATTTAATCTTTTTTTATTAAAAATACGACTGATTGAAAATTAATCTTTTTTGTTTGAGGATCCAACTATTTTGTTGAAAATTTTTCTTTTTAAAAAAAAAGATTATAAAACTTTACAAGAGATGATCAAAATATTTAAAAATGAAGCCAGGATATTTTGAAACATTTTTATGAATAATTTGAGTCAGTTCAAAGGATATTTAGAAAATTTTGGAATTTTGAGGAGGTTAATGGTATGTTACATCACAAGTAGGGTTAGGCACCTCTTTACCGCGGGTACGTAACCTTACGAGTGATGTAAGATATTTTATTCGAAACCACCATGTGTTGAAAATTTGTCTTTTTTTATGTAGATTCATCATTTTAGTTGAAAATTTGTCTTTTTTTGGTAGAAAATTATTCTTGATAGGAAAGTCATGTATTTGGTTGAAAATTCAATTATTTGATTGAAAATTCACGTTTTTGTGGATAGTTCATATTTTTGGGTTATAATTAAACGGTTTTGTAGAAAATTTGTCACTTTTAAAATAAATTTAATCTTTTTTGGTTAAAAATACAATTGGTTGAAAATTAATCTTTTTTGCTCCAGGATTCAACATTTTCTTTGAAGATTAACATTTTTGTTGAAATTTTGATTTGACATATCCCAAGTTTTCAGAAATCTTTTTGAATGTTCTCAAGATTCTTAAAAAATTATATTTATATAACCTTAAGAACAAATAAACAAATAAGCCTAAAAAATAAATAGTTATTCGAAATTTTTATTTTATATTCAATATTATTTTGCCCCTTAAGGCCATGTGACGAGTGGGTCACGTGACCGGATTTCTACCTTACCGACACTTTTTTTATTTGTAAACTTATTTTTACACGAATAGCAACATCGAGTTGAAAATATGGGATAATAAATAAGAAGCACTAAGGAACGCGGCTCTGGTCCTAAATTTTTATAATTATGAATAAAGTTTTTTTTGTAAATAATTTTTTTTTGCTTTTTTCATAATTACACAAATTTAGGACCAGAGCCGCGTTCATTAGTGCTTCTCATTTATCATCCCAAATTTTCAACTCTATGTGGCTGTTCGTGTGAAAATAAGGTTACAAATAAAAAAACTGTCGGTAAGGTAGGAATCCGGTCACGTGACCCACTCGCCACATGGCCTTAAGACGAGAAAATAGACGTACACGTCGCGCGCGATTGATTATGCTAGTTAATTTTAAAATTTTAGCGACTCGGAATTTTATATAATACATTAAAAATTTGATGAAAGGATATAAAACTATTATAGGACTCCATAAATAATTCATTGCATAAATAATTCAATGTACAATAACTCATTTCTTTATTTATCTATTCTTTCTTCTCTTGGTTAAAAATTATATTTTTCAACAGAGATGGATCTGCTATTATATCCTCTTTTTCGATACCTGATTTATGTCGCCTTTAGCATATATGTAGATGCGTCTATAAACGTGACACTCTGCACGTATGCTAATGATGAGAATATTGTGTCACGTGTGGTCGATTAAAATTCAAATTTAAGACATGATTTAGACGCATATCTAATTTAAAATTTTTCTAAATATCTATTTCTACTTGCAAAATACGTTCACGCTTTACTCTCACATAAAGTATCGCGAATTTGATCGTTAATTTCAAAGCGCTTTTCTCAGTTCTGACAGCTTCTCACTTTTGTAATAATTTTAAACTTAACAAACCGTAATAAATAAACGACGGATCCGATCGAAAAACCGAAAACACCTTTGAATTCTTCTCGGAAATATTTAAATGCGCTTTTTTTATTACCCCATTTTTCAAACAATTGCATAATTTCGTGCAGTTCTGCAACTTTAATAAACAAATATATTAATTGCAGAACATTGAAAAATAGATTAATTATTTTTAAAATGGCTTACAAAAAAAGGTACCTACATATTTCGGAAATGAATCTGAAGATGTTTTCGATCAAAGGCTTAGTTTGTTTATAATTAATTACACAAGTTTGAAATCCATATATATGGGGCAAAGAAACTGTACACTTATGTTGAATGACCTAGAAAATTGTTAAAAACAATGTTTTGTCACTTTGCAAGTTTGCAGAAGACAGTTTTGTGAAATAAGTTTGGAAATTGTTATAAACAGTTAAGAAAATGCTAATAGCATTTTGTTTGTTTAAACATTATTTCTTCAAAAAAATAAAAAAGTTTTTTAGAAGTGTTCACATTTTGATTTTAATTAAATAGTCAAAGTCAGTGTGTAATAAATATATTTGTTTATAACAGTTGCAGGACTTTGAAAAATTATGTCATTGTATAAAAAATGTTCTTAAAAAAAGCACATCCGGATATTTACAAGACGAATCCAAAGGCGCTTACGGTTTTTTGTTCGGACGCTTAGTTTTTTTATAAAAATTGCACATTTAAAAAAATTATATAATTGTTTAAAGAATGGTTTGAAACAAAAGAAACATATTAAAACATAACTATATCGTGCAGAATAGTATTCTAAGATCTGAAAAGATTTCAGAAGACTCTAGACGCCCCCAAAAATGTAAAAACAACTTAAAATTCAAAAAACCATAAAAACACTGCAGGTAATGGATATTGTTCTTTTTCATACAAATTTTTAATTATTTAAACAAATTCAAGAAATAAATTGACAATTTGACCAGTTTTGAGCTAATAAATTTTATTTTTTACTATAATCAACTGAAATTTGATTTTTAGTAGTTGTTTCTTTAAGTCTTTATTCACTTTCTTCCCCTGATCAAGGAGGAGTGCCTGGTCATGATTGTTTTTGTAAGCAAAATAATCTTAGTAAATGACCATCAATGACAGATTTATAGTTATTTTTGTTTAAAAAAAAACTACAATGATATACTGAAAACTGGTCAAATGACGTATATGTTTATCAAATTTATTTAAGTAGTGGACAATTTTGATTGAAAATCACAAAATCCATATCAGAAGAACATGGGGGAGAGATTCATATTTAATTTTATTGAAGAAAGAAAACTTATCTACTCAAAAATGACGAAATTATCCATTTTTTATTGAATTTGTTGAAATAATGAACAATTGTATTTAAAAAGTATAATATTCATAGCAGAGGATCATTTGGGAAGGTTTATAGTTGATTCTGCTAAAGAAATGAAACTTATCTACTTAAAAATTGCGAAATTATCAATTTTTTATTAAATTTGTTTGAATAATGAATGCTTGTTACCGAAAAGTACAATACCCATAGTATAAGACCATTGGCAAGTGATTTTTAGTCGATTCTGTTGAAGAAACGAATCTTATTTACTGAACAAATTCGGAATTATCCATTTCTGAAATATATATAGTATCTACTGAAAAATTTCTGAATGATGCATTTATTTATTAAATTTGTTTAAATAATACATAGTTATTGTTTACTAGCACATTATTAAAGCGAAAGACCATTGGCAAGATACCAGAACTTTGTTCTGCTGAAAAAAAACTTAATATTTTTATTGAGAAATGGCCTGATTAGGAATTTGTTTGATTAATTTTTATAAACAATCAATCATTCATGAATTAATTCTTCTAATTTAAATTAAAAATTCTTTTATTTCCATTTCCCTAAAAAAATAGAAGTCAAAAGTACTTCATTATTGCAAATAGAGAAGATATAACTTTGATTTACTAATTTGTTTACAACAATCCGAAAAAACTTTTTATGCGACGAATACTACCGAACGATATTTTTAAAGACTGTCTGCCTCGACTCTAGCTATTTTTCGTCATGTCATACATTTTCGAACAAACTGGCTGTCATGAAAAAATCAACATTTTTTGCTTATTTTATTTGTTTAATCCAATTTTTGTACAAATTTGTTTGAAAATTTCTTTTTTTCAGATCTATTTCATAGACTGTTATTTTAAAAAACTCACAAATCGATTGAGAATCGTGGGCTGAGAATTGATTTGTCCACAAGCACATTTTTCGCCCCACTGTGCGTCGCAATGAGGACCTGGCGTTCCCTAATTGCCAATTAATGTGATAAACTTGATTAATTTCTGTATTTAAGTACATCGACCACCGAATTCGTGGCATGCAGTCACGAAGGTATGCAGGAGTGCGATTTTTCTTGGCACGCATTTCGACATCATTTTTACCTTGTAAACAAAATTTTGGGGAATTTTCAAAAAAAGTCACGGTAATGAAAATTACACCAAAGTTTGGAAATTTTCCCCAAAATATTTTTGAAAAATTTCCCCAAAATATTGTAGGAGAAATTCCCTAAAACTTGTGAAACTTTTGCAAAAATATTTTATTCTATATATTTGGATAAATCTCCCGAATTTTTAGTAAATAGTATACGTCATTATTTCGGAAATTTCCCTATAACATTCCGGGAAACTTTCAAAATTTTAAGAAATTGTCCCCAAAACCTTGCATTTTGTGGTGAAAACAAAAGACGCTTTATAATTATTTAAAAGTTCTAGTCAAAAATAAAAAACTTTAGAAATAAAATTATTATTAATTATGCCCAAGATATTTTGTAGAATATTTCACGAAAATATCTTGAAAAATATTTTTTTAATTTCGAAAACTTTACACAAATATTGTATGGAAAATTCCCTAAAACTGGGGCAAATTTTCCCCATTTTTAGGACAAATTCCATATCATTATTTGGGAATCTTCCCAAAGATATTTGGTGAAAGTTCTCCAAATTTTAAGAAATTGTCCCCAAGATATCTTTCTAAAATTTTTGCCAAAATAGCTTAAGGTTAAGATAGTTGTGCCAAAAATCAGGTCTCTGGGACATATTTTGTTAATGAGAAATATACTCTGCTAATTTAAAAAAATTTTAAATAAATGAAAAAAAAAATGGTGTAATTCATATTGAATACACTGGAGTTTCCTACCTATAATAAAGAAACTCCTGTAAATGATATACAACCTTTTCAAATCATGTTATATTTTTTGTAAAATCTATAACAAAATGTTGGAAAATGGACCCAGTTTTTTTTTTCTAAAAAAAAGTGCAATTAGTGCGCGCACAATGTGGTAGTATTTTGAGAGAAGAATTTGAAAGTTTTCCACAGTGAAATAAATTATCTTCGAGGCGGTCGACTGAGTTTATTTTGATGAATTTCGAAAAGTGCCTGCGGCCATAAGGCATTAGTCACGGTGTAATTGGCGAGAGGGAGGTCCATACATTTAAGCCATAACAACGGACATGTGAATTTCCCTCACGTTCAAACTAAAGTCTGCCAAAACCAAGCTTCGAAAATTATTCACATAATAATACTTCTCTTTAAATGTATGCATTATAGGCAGAATTTAATTTTCCTACACTAATTCCACGCTAGACCTAAAATTATTAGAATTACGGGCTCTGCACACTTATTTCCTTCTATGGCCTTTCTACATACTGCATTAAGGATCATTATGGTGCGGTGGTCCAAAAATGCATTGGAACTTTTTTTCGAATTTCCATGCTTATCGCCCGGAAATTGGTTCGAATTCATACAAAAAAAATCAATTTTTTTTTTATTTGAAAAAAATTATATTTAGTGGTGACGCAAGCCCCATGAAGCTTAACACGTATTTGTCATAAGAAAAAAAAACGTTTTTGCAAATACTATTCAGTATTGTCAATATTAGCTGAATCGAGTTGAAACTCAATTTTTCTCTTCATAATAATTAGCCACAGAATACGAATGAAATATTTCTTTTTAAATATTACCCCCATAAGTTTGTTTTATAGGGTCCCAAAAAAACCCATAAATGAAAAAAATTGGATTTCCGAATTTTTGTCGCTCATTATGATTTTTCTGCAGTTCATTTGATGCAAATTGTTTCTAATACATAAAAAACTACTTCTTTTCATCGACAAAAGTCGTAATGATAAATTGTTCGACTTTTCGAGTACTGACAATAACCGTACATAACATTTCTAAATCTTAAGAAAAAATTGTCTAAAAAATTTTGAAAATGCTCTAACTTTTTTAATTTTCATTCAAAATAGCTGGCTAATGAACTGGATCTTTCTGTTTGGTTGAATACAACTAATAAACACAAATTTTTAAGAAAACAGTTGAATCCTCAACCAAAATGATGCTTTTCAAAAAAATAAGATTAATTTTATGCTCAAGAAGACGAATTTTCAACAAAATACATGAATTTTCCACAAAACAGTTGAATTTTCCACCCAACAGCAAATAGTAAATTTGTTACCAAAATAGTTGAATTTTCAAATCAAAAAAATAAGGGTTTAACCAAAAATGGAATAGTTACAATTTCAGGTTAAAAATAGAATTTCAAAAACAATAAAAAACGAATTTTCTACCAGTTAAATTGAACTAAAAAAGACGAATTTTTAAACAAACAGTTGAATTCACAGCCAAAAAAATCACTTTTCAAAAAATTAGATTAATTTTTTACCCAAAAAGAGGAATTTTCAACAAAATAGATTAATTTTCCACAAAGCAGTCGAATCTTTAAACCGACAGTATGTATTTTTAACAAAAAAGTTAATTTTTTACCAAGTAGTTAATTTTTCAAATAAATAGTTTAATTTTTAACCATGCAGTTGAATTATTTACCCAAAAAGATGGTATATATGAAGATAGGAATTTTCAAACAAAAAGGACGTATTTCCAAAAAAAAACAATTGAATTTTCAACTACATACTTTAGTTTTCTACCAAATTGTTTTGTTTTCAAGCCCAAAAGAAGAATTTTCTTCAAACCAGTTCTTCAAACCAAATAGTTGAATTTTCAAATAGAAAAGACGAATTAATATTTTCAATTAAAAATATAAATTTTTAATTAATAATGAAATATTTATATTTTCAGTTTAAAAAAACTGGATAAATTTTCCACCCTAAACACGTTTTTTGCAACTAAAATTATGAATCTTCACAAAAAAATTGATTTTCAACAAACTAGTTCAACTTTCAACCAGGTAGTTGAATTTTCCAACAAAAAAGATTAATTCTCAACGAAAAGTGCAATTGCTGATATTTTAATTTAACAAAGTTAAATTTTAATTAAAAAGAAACGAATTTTTAATAAAATAGTTCGACTTTCCACCAACGTACTTTATGATTTTGTCAAGTCCCATAATTTACGATGCAGAAAGCTAGGGCAGATTTATAATATAATGTCAAAGTATTTATGAGTTCGTTATCAATAAATTATCAAAATACTAGAAGCAAATCCATAAGCGCGAAACACTCAGTCACGTCCCTGGGTTTTTATTTCCTAACATTAAAAACATAAACAATTTAAAAATCCCTTATTGAGAAAAATTTTAAATATTATGTTTAAAACAATTTTGCAAACATAATTATTCATTTCAAAATTGATTTGTTTTACATTTAAAAATATATATATTGAACGATTTTAAATCGAAATGAAAACAACTCAAACTAAAATTTGGGAAATTGGACAATTATTTTAGGAAGGAGTAGAAATTGTATGATTTCAATTAAAGAATTTCGAAACTTAATGATTTCAGATAAAATAATTCGAAAATATGAAAATTTAAAAATGTTAAAAATTGAATTTTTGAGATTAGAATTTTTTACATTTGTAATTTAGTAACTCGTATAGCGTCTTTAATTATAATTTAACTAGTAGTAAGCGCACGCGCTTCTGGAATTTTATTCCCTAGCATTCAAAATATAAATAATTTAAAAATTCATTATTGAAAAAATCTGTAAATATTTAGTTTAAAAATATTTCGAAACAATCATTCTAAATTGCTAATTAAAAGCGTTTTCATTTTTTTTAAATTTATTACATAATTTTGAATTGCAAAACGTTCCAAATCGAACAATTTTAGATAAGGAAAAATTTAAAATATTTATATATATATATATATATTGAATGGAATGAAAAAGAATTAAAATTTTACCATTTCTAAAAAAAGCGTTTTACATTGAATATTTATCAATTTTAAAGTGTTCTAAATTAAAAGAGTTTAAATCAGAAACTCTAAAAATTAAATATTTCTTATTAACATTATGAAATTTGGAAAAATTCAAAAGTTATATACGTAAATATTTTCAAATTGAAATTTAAATTGTCGGATCATTTTTAACCTGAAGTAATTGAAATCGTATTTCAAAGAGCTTGAAATGTGACAATTTGAAATTGAAAAAGGAAATTGAATGTTTCTCAGTCAAAGCTTTTGAAATTCTAGATTTTTAAATTTATTTACCATAAGAAATTATAATCTGAGATTAAAATTGATTACATAAATTTTTCTAAGATCAAACAATAAATTCACCATTTTTTTCTGTTCAATATGAGAAAATTTGCAATTATAAACCTTCCAAATTAATTTATTTTGAAAAACATATAAAATAAAAAGTAATTTTAAATGAAAAATATTACTAATAAATAAAATTTCGACTACGGAACGTTTAAAATTAAACGAATCCGAATTTAATTTAAAAGAGAAAAAAACATTAGTCACCACGAATTGTGATATCAAAACATTTTTATGCTCAAACCCTTAAAAATTTAAATTGTTTTAAGTACACTCAAATAGTTTAAAAATTACACATTTTTCAAAATTTTAATTATGCTTTTCAATATTCAACCACTTCAATTTTAATTGCAAAATTAAAATTTACAAAAGGGAAAAATGGATAATTAGTGTAAATTTTGCTAACTGTCTACTCTCTACCTTTTACAAAAC
>CAKNWU010213913.1:0-10164 GCA_932072015.1 Andricus quercustozae | reverse complement strand
TATTGCATCCGGAGCCTCAATTAATACTTTAAAAATATATGTATTGCAAAATATATTTATTGTTTCTAAAAGAAAATTTTCTGCTTTACAAATGTTCTTGTATGAATTTTTGTCGAAAATCTACCTATTTATAAGTTATGAGTCGAAAACAAAGAGCGCGAGTAAATTTCGTCGAATACGCGAAAACATCCCTTCCACTCCGGGAGCTGATTACACATTACCTATCATATGTATAGAAAAAGTGTAAAGAACCTTTTTTATTGTAAATTTCATTTTAAATATTTACACCCTCATCCATTTATGGTTTTCGATCGACCCTTTCGTGAATAATAGCTAAAAACCAGCGCTACTATCCGTTTAGGAGACGTTTTTGGAGGCTAGGTGTATATCAGTTAGCGAGCCGATGGGGAACTTTTTTGGTATTAATTTCTTATGCCTTCGCGGGCATGATTATGAAGAAGAAGAAGCTTTTCTATTTTGTTCCTGGAAATCGACATTTTTCGATTTAAGTTCCTCGGACTAAATGAGCGACGCACCGGTTGCTTTATGAATACCGCGGATGCCCCCCACCCCTACAGCTACTTGAATCATACCGCGGCTCATTATTTCACCGTTCCGACAACTGACTGCTGGATTAATACCGCAGACCGCACCCCTCCCCTATGCCTATAGCTTCTGGATTAATACCACAGACGCGCATTCTTCCTATAGCTGTTGGATTAATACCGCGGCTCTCCACTACCTAACCGATCATCAGTTGCTCAAATTTTACCGCGCACGCAAGTCCTCTCTATAGCAGCTGGATTAATACCGCGGCTTTCCACTACCTTACCGAACACCGGCTGATATATTAATACCGCTGACGCTCACCCCCATCTAGCTGCTGGATTCATACCGCGGCTCTTCACTACCTTACTGAACACCGGCTGCTATATTAATACAGCTGAAGCTCACCTCATCTACCTGATGGATTCATACCGCGGCTCTTCTCTACCTATTCCACCAACGGTTGAAGGATTGATATCGCCGATCCCTCCCCCCCATACCTATAGTTGCTGGATTAATACTACGGACGCGCATACTTCCTCTAGCTGCTGGATTGATACCGCGGCTCTCCACTAACTAACCGATCATCAGCTGCTGAAATTTTACCGCGCACGCTACCCCTCCCTCTAGCTGCTGGATTAATACCGCGGATCTCTACTACCTTACTGAACACCGGCTGCTATATTAACTGTACCGAGGTTGCACACTAACTTTCCGTCAACTAGCTGCTGGATCAATACCCCGGCTCTCCACCGAATTTCCGAACACCGACTGCTGCATTAATACAACGGACACCCTCGCCCCTTCTAGCTGCTCAATTATTACCGCGGCAAAATGAAGTGCTTTTTTAATTTTAAGAACATATTGGAAAAACAGTCGAAATGTTCAAGCTTTACATAGAATGGGTTTACTAAAAAATTTGTATTATTTTTCATTTGGCTACGGCTGAAGTCTGAAGGCTGTCTTTTTCCATAAATTTAAATTCGTTACTTTTACTATAATTATGCACGATTAAAACGAAAACTACGCGTCTTATCAAAACTAGTCGAAAGAAAAGTTCTAGATCTACATATTAAGATCTTTTAGACATCAATCACAGCCACACTATAAAAAGTGTCGTGATATGGGGACGCGACATATGCTTTCCTATGTATTCTGACACGCTGAGTCCAAATCCGATGTCAGAATTGGCCCTACACGTCAGCGTTTCAGCCTAACCTGAACAAATTAAAAAAAATTAGTATTTCCTGTTTTGGGGATAAGGCGTATCAATTCTTATGTTTTTCGATGCACTTAATGCAAATTAGCTGTCAAAATTGATCCCACAGGTTGTCCTTTAACACTAACCTAAAAAAAATCAATAAAATAATGGAAAATTGTGATATACTGCCTTGAAGGCTGATTTTTTTTTAAAGCCTATACCAGCGGAGTCTCATTCTTACAATTAACGCGACCTAACTTCAAGTCACCTAACCTAACCTAAATTCACCTAAGCTAACCTAAACTCGCATAAGCTAACCTGACCTGGCCTTATATAACTCTTATCTTCCATCGCAGATTCTGCTACTCCATTAAAAAGGTAAATTTTAACACGATTAGCAATGCCTTCGCAACGAAATTGACATGAAATTTCTGTTTTATAGTCTCTATTTTACGATTTCTGGAAGAATGGCAGGCACAAAAAGAAAGTGTTTTACGATGCAGGGATTAGGAACCCTAGTATCGGCGTCGGGTCAGGGTGGGAAGGCGGGCTCGCCGAAGTCGTCATCATGCAACCGTCCCTCTTCATCAATGGGTAACTTGGTTTATGGAGAGTCTCATGCTACAAGAAAAAAGACTTTGGGCTCTCGAAACGCGCACGACTGCTACCAAAATGCAGATATCTTTTGTTATATTTGCAGCAGATATGAAGAGAAGTCTTTGCGGAAGAAAATTGATGACGAAGTTAGCACGCTCTACGAAAACTGTTTCGGTCATAAAGTGCTACACCAAGAAATAAATTGGGTTCCTCACATCATCTGTAATTCCTGCAGACTGGTGTTGTATCGTTCTCGAAATTCAGGTTTCTAAAAGTATTGCAGATTCTCCACACCAGCTATATGGAAAAAAACCCCTTCATATGAAAGGCTGCTACTTTTGCATGAATTACGTCAAAGCCGGGATCAGCACTGACACAAAGAGTAAAATCTCATACATCAATGTGTCCACTGTAATAAGACCAACTGAAATAAGCCCGAAGGCACGAAGAAGTTCGAGTTCTGTTGAAAAAGATGATGTCATAAAAGTCGATAACCAACCTGAAGAAGATAGCGATGATACAGATGGCACAGACGAGGAAGAAGATGATTATACTGCGTATAGCACAAAGTCGAAAGTTCCATTATTATTGACGCAGCTGGAACTGAATGATTTCATTCGGGATCCTGGCTTACCAAAAGATGGAGCAGAATACGCTGCTTCTTTTCTCAAGAAAATAAACTTTTGCAGCCGAACACAAAAGTCAATTTTTATCGTAACAGAGACCGAGAATTCCGGAAATTCTTCACAAAAGATAAAGAGACCTCTCTGGTTTATTGCACTGACGTGAAAGGCTTGATGGATAAATTGAAAACAGATGCATATGAAGATGAAGACTGGAGATTTTTTATTGATTCATCCAAACTAAGCACAAAAGCAGTTCTACTACACAATACCAACTCTTACGCTTCCATCCCAATTGCTCACTCCACAGTGATTAAAGAGGAGTACAACAATGAAAAAATGCTTTTGGATAAAGTAAAGTACCCAAGTCACAAATGGCTAATCTGTGGAGACCTTAAAATTATAACTATAATACTAGGGTAACAATCTGGTTTCACACAACAGCCATGCTTTCTGTGCCTGTGGGATAGCAGAGATCGTGCCAACCATTATGTCAAAAAAGATTGGCCCGAGAGAGAATCATTTGAACCCGGTTCTCACAACATTATCAAACAGAGTCTGCTTGATTCTCGAAAAAACTTAATTCCACCCCTCCACATCAAACTTGAATTGATGAAGCAATATGTCAAAGCATTGGATAAGGATGGTAAGTGCTTTAAGTACATAGGGCGAAAATTCCCATCAATATCAGATGCTAAATTGAAGCAAGGTGTATTTGATGGACCAAAAATCAGAACACTATTCAAATACCAAAATTTCATTACTCAGATGACCAACGTCGAAAAAAAGCTTGGGAAAGCTTCAAGGCAGTGGAGACGAATTTCTTGGGGAACAACAAAAGTCCTAACTACAAAACAATTGTGGATAAGATGGTAATGCATTTCAAAACATTGGGGTGTTTGATGAATCTAAAGTTACAATTCCTCGATTCACATTTCAATAGGTTTACCGACCATTTTGGCGACTACAGTGAAGAACAAGGCGAACGGTTCAATCAAGATATAAAAGTCATGGAACAACGGTATCAGGGTAGATGGGATGAAGTCATGATGGATGATTTTGGTTGAATGCTGAAAAGAGAAACTGTTGTAAAGGGAAGAAACGAAGGCGAAACCCTTTGCATCGATCCTTCGAAGAGAAAAGGATACGATATAGTGGAAAGCAATCAGGCTGAAAACATTTTCGAGTCTATTTGAGTAGATTGCGGATTGTCTTTTCACGTTTTTTCTTCTCTCGAGGAATCATTAAGATGGATTGCCAATATAATCTTTTTAGTTTATGTATGATTTTGAACCTGAAAAGCCCTAATAATTTGATTCAAATTGAAAACTTTAAATTATAAGATTGGAAGGCGGCTTCCAAATTATTAACCCCCCGATGTTTTATGAGCATAATTGAGATAAAGAAAGGTTTGAAAATTTTTGGGATTTGTTTTCGATGCAATTGACATGATCATGGAACAGCTCTCTAGTGAAAAAGAAAAAGTTAAACAAATAGTGATCAAATTCTTGAATACCAAGGAGTGTAAGATCAACGTTTTTGGTGAATTTTGGGATACATTGTATCTTGTTGTCCTGCTATCAAGTACACTCAATTATCTATTAATTTTCTTGAACTAAAGGCTGATTTTTCGAGTTAAAGTCCTTTGCTTCAGAACTTAGAGACTGTAAGATTTTACTACGTGTTGATGATACTGTCCGAATATAATACAAGCAAGACTAAGGTTTTACTTGTGTTTCATGTTACCGATTCTACGTCTTAATTGTGTAATTCTACTATTTTTACCATTATTTTTTTAAGCAGCATTCAGCTTTAACACCATGTTTCATAATTTTATCACAAAAATCATTATCTTAATTATTCATAGAACATTTGAACTTCACAACAAAAATTCTCAGCAGAAATGATTTACAAAATATTTCTACAAAAATACTCAGCAAAATTCAAAATATCAGAAATTGGTAGAAGGGGTAGTTCGCAAGAAAGAGGTTTCTTATTCTGGAAATGAATAAAAATGGTCTTTCACCATATACTTTTCAACATTTATTGAAATCAAATTTAATATTTATGCATAACATTCAGAACAATCTTTCCATAATAATTTTCCATAATTAAATTCCTAAACAATATTTACATACAATGAATAATGAGGATTTCACATTCAATTTACAATACTTATAATAAAGAATAGATTATCACTAATATACTGCCCGATACGTTTAGTTTAGTTTTCCAAGATTGCATTCGATATAAAAATTCGGGCAAAGGCAATCAAAAGTGGGGCACTAAATTATGTTTCGGCAAATATTTACAATTTCAAGGAAATGATCGACATAAAATTCATATGGAAACCCAAAGTTTGGATTCAGCAAACAATATAAAAATGATTAAATTTGTGTTGAAATGGTGAATCTGGGGCTGCTCACATGGGACAATGTTTGGGATTCGACAAAATATCTTCAATAATATTTAATTAGAGTAACACGATATTGTGGTGCGGCAAAAAACATCATACATTATTTTATAATATGGGCAATTTAAACTTTCACAGTTCAACATGTTTTCTTTACAAGATTTCATAAACCAATTAAACTAGTAAAACCTCCAGACAAGTGTTAAAGTTTATCTTCATGATTTTTGAGTTCAGCCATTTTGCGCCTTTTTTGGATAATTTCACCGGGAAAGTGTGCCCTGTGGATTTGGGTCATTTGCAGGATTTTCTAAAGAAAATATGTTGAACTGCGAAAGTTCAAATTGCGGATATTATAAAATAATTGTTTATGTATTGTGCCGGAACACAATTTAGTGCCCCAATTTAAGTTTTTGAATGTTATATGTTCCAAAACTCTACAATCTTGTCACTGGACGTCAGAATTATTTTATTTTATTGTTAGTCATTTCCACCGGTTCCACGATCCCTCATATTCTTCAGAAGACGTCTGAAAGACCCAGGTGTGGGATTAGGTTGATGAACATGCGAACTAGCACTACCCGGTATTTCACGGGTTTGTATAGCAAGACGAGCCACTCGACATAAAGATCATAAAGATCTAATTGTTGACGATCTTGAACGGATTGATGTTCGGGAATGTTCTGTTGCTCATTTCTATGAACATGAAATCCTGTTCTGTGGAGTAAATGCGGATTTAATTGTTGATGATCAGGAGTGAATTGAATGCCGGGATTGTTCCCTTGGTCATTTTCATCATGATGAAATCCTAAGCTGGGAAGTTCATAAGGATTAGGATTAGGCTTTGGTTGCACATTATATCTAAAGCGACGTAAGGATGATAAATGATGCAATGGTCTCTGCTCTCTCAGATTACTTGCACCACGTCGAGCCTCAGCTAGTTCTTCATGGTACAAAACCATCGTATGTGCAGCACTGTCACAAATCCCTTGTATCCACTGCTCACCCAAACTTGGGTGTTGATTAATGGCACGAGCCCGCTGACATACACCATCAACCACAGGGTTCCTCCGGCGGGGGGCTCAATAAATATAACGATATGCAACCAATGGAGGTATGGAATAACTTCACCATTCTGATACTTTCCAATGAGTAAACCGCCGTACCTTATTTCTTCACCGTCAGGAACCCAGAGGTCTAGTATGTATTGTAGAGAAGGAGGATCAATAGCAGGAGCATCATCAGCTGGAGGATCGTCAGGAGGAGGATCATCTTCTGGAAGAGGAGGCAGAGCAGGACTACGATTACGTCCAGAATCTCGGCGGGTTCTACGTTCTTGGCTTCTTCCATGTCCTTCACGTCCTCATGAACTTGATTCTGTGAAAATACAATAGAATTGTATAAAGTGTATTGGAAAAGCAATTTTTCATATTGTTTGTGTCACATAACTATTGGCAATTTCAAGAATCAAATATCAGCACATTTGACAGACCTTTCCCAATATTCGATTTTTTAGCAATATAGTCCACAATTTTTACAGTGCAGCCTACAATTTTTATCGTTTTCGTCTAAAATTTAAGGATGAATTGATTACAGGAAGCTCCAGATTCATTTTTCAAATTATTCAGATTCAATTATAATTTCTAGTCAGTATGTTGAATGAGTTGAATGATCATAAATATCTTAAATTTTCACATCTGTTACTTAAAAGAATAAATAATGGTACTGTCTAAATATTAAGTGATACCCAACAAATATTTTTTTGATCTTCTGAAAATAATACAACACGTGAGAAGTTTAAAAACAAATTTTAAGATTTTCTCAAATTTTCTACCTCAAATTCAACTTTTAGCACGACCTAGGGAAATTTTTACAAAAACGTCAAAATTATACAACATTGAGCCTGAAATATTATATTTAATTTAAGCCAAGAAAACTTGAAAAATCCTAATGGGTATCCGAGATATGATTAAAAATATTCAATCGTATCTGAGATCAATTACTCACAATTGACACAATTACTAATAACACAGGACCACAAAATCTAAACCCTTGCAACACGGACCAAACTAGATGTGTCTTATATTTTCGGGGTCGCTGAATTCGAATCCGTTGTCCGTTTGGTCCCATCAGGTCAGGGTCAAGGTAATTTCAAGGTCAAACTTACAAAATTCATCGCTAACCAATTAATTCAGGCTACATATAGGTTTTCGGGGTCGCTGAATTCGAATACTTTGTCAAGGTCAGTTCAAGTTCAAACTTACAGAATTCATCGCAAACCAATTAAGTCAGGGTACCTATAGGTTTCCGGGATCGCTGAATTCAAATCCGTTGTCTGTTTGGTCTCGCTGTGCCTAAGAGAAATAACAGATGAGGAGCCACAAGAACTGGACACGCTAGTTGCGTAACTCATAGCATAGACGTCGGGGAACACCTATCGATAAAACAGAGATATTATCGACTGTCCCCGTCGAAAAGCGGATGGTCCAGTCCCGTAGTAATGGCCCGAAAGGCCGACGGAACGTATAGATTCTGCGTGGACTATCGTGGGCTCAACAAGGTCGCTAAACGGGATGCGTACCCCTTGCCAAAAATGGACATGATTCTTGAGCAACTGCGCGCCGCAAAATATATAACGACTTTAGATTTATACTGGGGGTATCACCAAATCCCGATGCCCGAAGACAGTAGGGAGTACACAGCGTTTACAGTCCCTGGAATGGGGCTTTTTCAGTTAATAAGGATGCCCTTTGGACTGTCAGGAGCCCCTGCGACATTCCAGTGACTGGTAGACTCCCTCATAAGGCGGGACATGGAGCCTAACGTCTATGCGTACCTCGATGACGGATTCATCGTCAATGAGACGTTTAAGGGCCACCAGGAATGGGTAGCTCGAGTATTAGACCGCTTACAGAGAGCCGGACTGACCATAAACCCAAAAAAATGCGAATTCGGGAGACTGGCCGTACGTTATCTCTTTTCTCCTACTCAGCCCCAAGGATAATAAAGCAATTCAGATGGTTCTTGGGAATAGCGACGTTGTACCGTAGCTTTATACCGGACTTTTCAACTTTCGCGGAACCACTGAATAGACTGCTTAGAACGAACGCCCCATGGGAATAAGAAACCGAACAGGAGAGCGCGTTCGCCAAGATAAAAGAACAAATTGCGACGGCACCGATATTGACATATCCTGACTTTGAAGTACCGTTCGTACTGCAGACGCAGAAAGAAAGTACTCGGTCACGGAAAAGGAATGTTTAGCCGTGATTTGGTCGGTTAGAAAATTCCATCACTGCCTGGAAGGGTTTCATTTCCCGGTATTTACCGACCATAGTTCGTTGCGATGGTAACATAATCTCCATAATCCAACTGGTCGATTGGCACGATGTGCACTTGATCTCCTCGTATACGATTTCGAGGCCGTACACCGGAAAGGTTGGAAGATCGTTGACGGAATGTTATATTGGCTCCGTCCGGGTCCGTTGATAGACCCGGTAATCGAAGACATAGAGGCAGGGAAGTTGGTAGAACCAGTCGAGAGAAGACAAGAAGTCTTCGATGAGGTGCACAACGATCCATAAGCCGCAACTAATAATTGACGAGACATACCGGAGAGCTTCGGTTTAATATTACTGGCCCAGCATGTATCGAGACCTTTCTCTGTGCGTACGTTCGTGCGACGCCTGTCTGCGAATCGTGGGTGGAACTGTCGCCCATGAGAAGAGGTAATGCCGATACCATTATCAAAGCTTTTGAGAACCATATTCTGAATCGTTGGGGGCACCGGAAGTGCCCGTGTCGGACAACGGAACGGAATACGTAAACCAAGCGTTCCAAGGGATGACAGAGACCTACGGAATTCGATACTCGTTTACTCCGGTGCAACATCCACAGGCGGACCCACTGGAGCGAGTGAATCGGGTCCTCAAAACAATGATCTCCGCATACGTAGTACAGGATAATCGTCAGTGGGAAGTATACCTTAAGGATGTTAGGTTCGCCTACAACACGGTCGTGCACAGTACCACGGGGGTCAGTCCGGCCTCCTTGAATCTAGGTAGAGAACCCAAGCCTTATAATAACCTGCGCCGACGGGTGGAAGTAGCTCCAGGATCTGGTCTCCTTACACCATGAAAATGCGTTCGATCGCCAAAAGGTAAGCTACGATAAAAGGTGGCGACACGCGGTGTTTAAAGAGGGAGCCAGGGTCATGCGCAAGGCTCATGTAACATCCTCGGCCCAAAGAGGAACAATAAGAAGATTTGGGGGTAAAAGTCGGGACCCGACGTCGTAGTCCGCGATTTAGGACCGTCAGTATACGAATTAGGGACGGAAGACGGACAATTGGTAGGAACGTTTCCGGTAAAGCCGTTAGTTCCCTACCACGATGAGGGGTCGCCCAGAGAGGGGGGAGTAGTGGAACAATAAGTGTTCAATCACTCCCTAAATAGTCCTCCTAAACGCTTGCATGCCCAGGTGGTAGAATTACGTAGAATTACGCCAGCTTCGAAAGCATGCATCTTGGGGCCACGTAAGGGGTATTTAGAAATAGCTAAAACAAACGACAACACACACGACATGAGAGTCCCCACAGCCGCAGCAGAGTACCATCGCCAGGAACATCGGAAGATCTGCCAGGTGTTCCTGGAGGTGATCGGGATGATGCGCCAGGAAGCTAGGGAAATCCCACAACAACCAGCCCTGGAGGGACCACCTCCCGGGGGACCAAGTTTTTTAGTTTCAACAAACAAAGCAGGTTGAACAAACTGTTTTGTTGAATCAAC
>CAKNWU010213860.1:0-12010 GCA_932072015.1 Andricus quercustozae | reverse complement strand
ACCTATGCTTGCTATCAAAATAGATTTTAGAAGTACGTTGGCGGTTTCCCACTGCGACCTTCCACTCCTGCACAGAATATTCATTACTCTTTTAGAAGCTGCAGTTCCTTTTTAAAGATTTTTTTGTCGAGATTAAAGACTCCTGAGTTTTAGTAGGATTAAGTTTAAGGCCATTTACTTCGCAGTATTTTTCTGAGATTTCCAATACGTCTCGAGCATCATGCCATGATGTTGCCAGTTTCACAATATCGTCTGCGAATAGTAACATTATAAGTGATTTCGCTTCCGAGAGTAAGAATCGTCTCATACCTTCTTTATCAAAAAATTATATAATGTCAGCACGAAATAAAATAAGCAGTAGAGGACTCATTCAATCCCCCTGCAGCACTCCCTGAGTGACATTTACCTTTTCTGTGTAATCCTCGCCACATCTAATTCTCAAACAAGCATTATCGTAGATGTGCCTTACCGGTCGTATAATTTCTCCGCTAACACTTTTTAAAATTTTTAAGCTGTCGAATACAATATAGTACCATTGATCACGTGACCTTTTGCTTCATAAGTTAAGGAAAATTAATTTTTTCTTAGTTTCAAGATTTTTGCAAATTGTGACCATATAATTACAAAAAAAACTGTTTTCCAGCAACACAATTTTCAAAATGTGAATTGCCGCCCTTTTGCCCATTAGTTCTGAAATTCAAATTTTCCCGGATAAGAGATGCCACAATGTGACTTGCCGCAAATGTGACTTGCAGCAATGTAACTCGCCGGGTGTTTTCTAGATCCGGACCCCATCGAGTGATATTTGTTTGACTAAATAATAAAAATAAAAGGCTTGATGAATATGACGTATAGTGTATTATTTTAAAATATTTGTTACAATTTATGTTTCAAATGGTGCATACCTCTCTTGGAAACAAATTCAATTAATATAATTTAAAATGTAAAGAACCTTTCCATGAAATAAAATTTTTTAAATAAATTAAAATACATAAAATGATTCAGTAAATTCAGAATAAATCCACTGAAGAAGTATCCAATCATGAAAATGGGCAGATGGAAGGTGTACTACAATTAGGGAGATTATTGATAGAAACTTCTCGGTTTGGTATCAACTTCGGAACCTCTATAATTATCAAAAATTGTATGTGATAGGTTTTATCCTGAACCATTATATTAATAAAAATAATTAATTCTAATCAACTTTTGAAAATACTTGACGTTTACAGAGTATCAAAATTGATTAACTCTTCGCAAGTCCTTTGAGAACACGGATAAAGCGACTAGGGATACCTGAAATAGAAACACTGAAGTCTTATTAAAAAGAAGCGCGAAAGAGGAAATACATTATTTTGATTTTATCATAAAATTCGTGAGTTTAATGCAGCAAAAACTTTTTTATAAGTTTATATTATTTTTTTCAAATGTCGCCCAATTGCGGCACTAGTTTATTGGTCGAAAAACTTTTACACTTCAGAAAGTACATGCTAGTACATATATTAATTGAAACTGATAACAATGAATCAATTATTTAGATCTTTAATATGATCAACTCTCTATAACCAGAATTTAAATCTATGTTAAAATCCCTTAGGTATATTTGAAATACCACTTGATGGTTCTTCGCGGGAAGATTCTTCACCAGTAAATCACTTCTAAATTTAAAACACTTATAATGCTATGACTCAACATTGCACTTATCTTTCCAAGAAATTTTTAAATAAGCAAAAATGATACTAATGTTCCAAGTGATTTCAACGGATTGTGAAGGATTTAAGGGATATGCAGGGAAATTACAAAATTTTATCATTTTATTTACTGAGGTTTATTGTCATCAATGATTTATTAATCATCTCACTACTGCATATTTCGCAGTTACTTTCCAGGATTATAGTAACATCGTCCTTGGGCCCAACTGGGATTATTCTTCTGACAATGCATGCCTCCACAGCAACTGCCTTGAGAGCCATTAGCTCCAGTACATGGAGTGTCGAACCCATCGCAAGCCATCGCACTATAAATAAGTGCCAATACCATAAGTATGCTTATCATAGAATTTGAGGATAGCATTTTCGTTATCTGAAAGAATACGGAATACAAGTTCATTTTAGCTTGCAGTAAAGTATACTTTGAAATTAATTTAATTAATAACTCTATAGAACTTGTAGATTTTTACAATTGCAACCAGGATATTGGGTGTTGATACCAGTGGTCTGACACTTTGTATTAGCTTCGTGTTTAAGGGTATACTTTATAGGTAGTTGAATTTACAAAATTTCAACGTGCCAGAGAACATTGCCTATATTTTTAACTTAATTATTCACATATGTTTTTTCGTCAATAAAACAATTCACTACGTAAAGACAAATATTTATTACAAAAGTGTATGAATCAACCAAGCTCTTCAGCGAGAATTCTTTGGCCAGCCAGTCTTGTCTCTTAAGGTTGGGCAGCCAATTCATAAAGTTAATTACAGGCGCTATCTAGTGAAGCTCCATAAAATATACATCTGTTCTGTTAATACTGTTGATCCTTTCCTAGGGTTCACGGGACCTTGTAGCTGATGGCAGGCCTTACGGGTCTCATTAGACTATATATTATGGATTAGGTGAAGCTGAGGGGCTGCATCTCGAGGTGTGGCTACTCTGGGGAACTGACGGACTCTAGTCGGTGGGACTCAAACTAAGGAGCGATGCTTCCAGGAGCTAATAGCAAAGTCTTTTGGAATATCGAGAGCGCGAGTTCTCATGCTCCCAAGCTGAGATGTGATCATCGTGTCAAGAGCTGAATGGCACTAAGGTCAACAAATCCTTGAACACCCCGGCCTGCCCCCCCGCAATAGAGGAGGACATGCGGGGGTCCCAAAGGAGGTGTCTTAACGGAGGCTTTGGGACCCACGGCAAAAAAAGGAAGGCTACTCAGAAGTGATACGAAATGTTGATGATGGTGGAAACAATCTTGTCGAAACATTACAAGTGTAGCTAACGGAACTCTCCGTAAAGAAAAGAAATCGTGGCAGAGCACAAAAAAGAGAGGCACGGATCTAGTAGACGCTCCTGTGAGTTAATTATCTAGGGCAAGTATAGCCCTTAAACATGTGCTATCAGCATGGAAGGCTGGCAGAGTGGCCTTTATTCTTAAACCTGGGAAGGAGGGTTACACTGTGGCAAAAGATTTCTTGACCTCTCCGCTGCATAGAGGGCAGCATGTTTTCAGACAGGCTGCTCGGTGGAAACTGCGCTTCATACTGCTGTGGCAAAATTGGAGCAGCAATTGGAACAAAAGGATTACGCTGTGGGCACTTTCTGTGATATAGAGGGTGCGTTCAGTAATACTCCCACATAAGTCATCTGTCGAGAGGCTTTGAGATGTGGCGTGCTGGATCACCTAGTAGGCTGGATAGGAAGCATGCTACGCCGCAGGAGACTCGAAACCAGATACGTTGAAGGCATAGTAAGTTCAATAGATCCACGGGGCTGCCCAAGATGGGGTGTCCAGTCGCACTTCCTGTGGTGCATTGTAGTGGACGGCCTCCTTGGAAGGGTAAACAAAGAGGGGCATTTTACTGCTTATGGGTCTTATGAGGTCGGCTCTGCGCATCGTAGAGCTCGGTGCGATGGCTCAGGGCTGTCGGTAATTCCGGAAAAGACCAACCTGGTCATTTTCACGAGAAATTATAAAGAGCCGACAGTTAACGCTCCTGTTATCTGTGGTGGGAAGCTGACGTTTTCAGATTCAGTTACATATCTGGGAGGAAGCTTGTCATGACTTTTTGGATGTGCAGAAGAGCATGCACCAGGCTCCCGAGTGACATTAGCGCACTGCCGATTCTGGAGATGATGCAAGATAAAATATCAAAACGTTTCAACTTTGCCAAAGCTTTCCGCGTCTGCATTCCAAGCAGGTATATGTGGAAAGGGAATGTTAGCCCACTCCTACCAGGGAAAAGCAGGTATACAGATGAGCAAAAATCTATGACAGCAAGAGGGGGTGGGGTATAGGGATTCCATTTGGGTGACATTCTACTGTCTTTCAGACGGAGGTCCTGGCTGTCCTTCGTTGTGCTGAAACACTAATAGAAAAAAATGCTGCTGGCAGAGAGATTACGATCTGTTCGGGGAGTCAAGCGACATTAACTGCAATAGGGAAACCAGACATAAAATTAGAACTGGTTTCATTATGCAAAAAGGCAATTAATTAACTTGCAGAAAGTAAGGTACTGGGAATAGCGTCTTGCTGTGTCAGGATGCCCATTAAAAGCTGGGTCCGAACAAAACATCGAGAATACTGGAAACATATCCGGCGTTGCCATCAAACGAAGTCCAACATGGGTTATACATATAGGATGGACAGAGCGATAGAAATCTTGGGTTTACCCAAAAAATATATAAGGAGAGTGGTACGGATCCTAACTGGGCACAAGAACTTGAACTATCATATGCACAAAATCGGATATAACCCACGACAGAGTGCAGGATATACTAATGATTGAAATACGCTGGGGGTATAATATTTTACTAAAAAGGCGATACGAGTACTGTGGCCAATGCTTAACATTTTCTACTAGGTACTCCCCCCCCCCCTCCCCCCGAAGAAGCACGTGACGAATTGCCGCCCCCTCCGTTTCTACTGAAAATGAAATTTTTACTTCATTTCAATATTATTATTAATAATTTCCATATGAAAAAAAGACTTGAGAAAAAAGAGTTGTATTTTAATTTATTTTCGTACTCGATATAATAAACTGACGAAAAATAAAACAAATAAGCAATTTCATTCGCATTAATTTATCACATGACTTTTAGAAAATCCCTCTTCCACTTATTACTGATGAGTTAAATATTTTAAAAATGGCTACTACTTCAGGTTTACGGTGCATATCAAATTAAATTAGTGTAAACACCATTTTTGTCCCAAATTATATGTCAGTAAACTTCTTATTATATATTCCTCGAGAAATTATAGACGCGTGGCCCACTATTGGTTGGTAGCCAATCACTGGTTCTAATAGTCTAGTCATGTAAATGCACTCAATAATTTTTGATTGATTATTTCATTAAATATTTTGAAATCTTGTCCAGTTACGGTTTTCCCATAATTTTCCAATGGAAATTCAAGATATTTTTTTACTAGATTTCATATAAGATATTATTCCGCGATTACATTTATGGGTTTTAGATAGATGAAAGATGTTTCTAACAAATAGAAAAACGCACACTGGACGTAGAGAAGGTTCGCCTAGCGAGAAAGAAATAAAAGTATAAAGTATCTTTAATCTCGCTTCAATAAGTAAAAAGTAAATCTTGAGTGATATTGTCTATTAGGGTGATCTAAAAAATCAAATTTTAATTTTTTCTCAACCATTCTCCTCGTCCCCTATTTTGTAAAGGTAATAGAAAAATAAGTTTCCTTTTTTTAAACTGGTCAAAGGCCGCGTACCCGGGCTTTTGAAAATGAACATGGAATTTTAAATGAGAAAGCACAGAAAGAAGACCATCCTACGGTAGACAGTGATCCTACAGTATATAAGCAATAATTTCAAATGCTAAAGAATGTCAAATAATTATTTAATGCAATTAATAGTGAAGACACGATACGTGTTAATATATTAAAATTAGAATTGATATTTTTATTAATATTTGTGCTTATAATTGACTATCATCCAATGTAGGATCATACTCAATTGTAGCATAGTCTCTCCCACTGGAAAAAATGGAAAACATAACTAGCTGTTATGAACTTTATTAACCATATCAACCCTTTTTTTATGCTCGGAAAAGTATCAAAAAAATTCAAAACAACAGTTTCATGTAAAATTCATGCCAAAGATGATGTTCCAAAACGTTTCTTGAAATAAACTGTTTTTATTAGATAAAGCACAGCATTCCAAATATTTTTAACTTAATTTCCAATTCATTCAATAATTTTTTTTTGTTACAATAAATTTTGGTTTCTGTCGATTGTTAATAGGTTCTATTTTTTGGATAAATGATATAAAATTTATGATTGTTAATAGTAACGCGTTTTGTTCTAGATATTTTTCAAGTTTTTAATCAATTTCTAATTTCATTTTTTTCCTACCAAATAGTGAAAAGTTAGTATTTTGTGCATATAATTCGTGACACAATTAAAGAATGTTGACAGTGAGATTTTTTGGTTTGAGATATTTTGCAGTTATTAAAACAATTTCCATAGTTCACTTGTGCCTTTTCATGGTAGGGTGAAATGTTTCTTGTTTATTAAAACGCGTTACAAAAATGTTTAATGTTCAAAGAACTTGATCCGGAATAAGCCACTATCCGTAACCTATTACAAGAAATTGTTTAAGCAAATGAGAATTTTAAACAAAGAATATACAAGTTCTAAAATAAGGAAATACTGAATGATTAGCGTCCGGGTATAAGAGATACATAAAAACTAGATTTCTTCCCACCTTTCTGATTTAAAGGCACGACCGAAGGATTTTTAATTGTCAATATAATAATTCCAGAAAATTAGACTTCTTCACAACTAATGCAGAAAAAAAGTGTTAAAGTAAATGTAAAATATCCTAAACAATAAACTGTTACTTTCAACATTCGTAGAGTGTTGATAATTCCAGAAAATACTCACTCTTTACGATTTGATGAAACAAATGTATGCTAATAGGAATTATTTAAATAATTTAAAATAAATTCAAAAATACTTGACAAGTTGTGTTTTACAGAAAACTACTACTTTTAAATTTTCTGAATCTATTAACGTCCACAAAACAAAAGGGTTAGGTTAGCCAGAATTAAAAGTCATACGGTGAAAATTATTCCCTGAACATTATTCAAAAAGCCACTGAAACTTAATTTACCAAAACACACTAAATTTCCAGGCGTCAAATTTTGATCCAAAAGTGGTCTCATTTATCTCAGTGGGTCAATTGTGTTACATTTTTGTAATAATGAAACAAAATGATATAACTAATACATTCTCAACAATAAATTTATTCTATTTTGACTTACTTTGAAGGTGGTACCACAGTCGACAGACTTAACTTCCAAGTATTTTTTATGTATTTGATAAATAAGCTGAAGTTCTGGCTACAGTTCAGGATAGTATGAATTGGTAGTGCCCATGTCTTCTATTTATTCAATCCTGCCACAAGCCTGCCATAATGAGTTTGCGAGTGTGGACAATAAAAATGTTGTTTAAAAAAGTTCTTTCCTTCCTGAGTTTTCCTCATCTTATCGAAAAATAAATAAGGAAAATCCTAGTTTTCCTCATCGCCGGGAAAACGCTATATGCGATATAATCTAGAAAATAAGGAATTTCCTTATTTTTTTGCGATAAGATGAGGATAATTCAGTAGAAATTAATGTTTCTAAAAGCAGCGTTGTCATAGTATATCTTCGCAAAATCATAACGATTGGCATGGTATGGTACTTAACAAATAGAAAACATTGGTACCATCAATTCATAGTATCCAGAGCTGTACCCTGGACGTTAGATTATCAAGTATAAAGAAAAAACATTGCGAAGTTTCTCGAGTATGGTACTACTTTCAAGTTAAGTCGAAATACAATCAATTTATAGGAGAAATTCAGAAAGTTAAAATGATTTAATTAAAATTAAAATTTCAAAATATTTTAAAACAGCGTAATACCTTTTTCGCTGTTTCTGTTAATCACAATATATATATAAAAGTGTAAATGTGTGTAAACTTTCAATTTCTTTACATCTAATGAGAAATATTTAATTTGAGGTCGTTACTTGACTGCCTAAGAATTGAGGCTAGACCACAAATTTATACAAATTTGGTATAAAGTTCATTATAGCCTAAACCTTGAAATAATTAATAGATTTCCGAATTATTCCATCACTCTCAAAATAGTGAAAAGGTATTCCGAGAGTCATGGACAAATTCGCATTTTGTAGAAATCTGTGATCCATCCTTATGTCTTAGACAGTCAAGTAAGGTTTCGCCAACTTATTTCTTCCGTGTGGAAATTGCGTGTGTGGACAATCCTCGTAATTATTTAAAGTATAGTAAAGTATAATCTTGAAAATGGAATATTGCTCACTTTATCCTTCTCTATAGGATTGTAACCATTGTAGTTCTATGACCAACGCTATCGCTATAAAATTCAAATAACCTTACCATTTTGCGATTGTTAATTGAAAACAAATAAAATGAAACAATATTCTGGAAAGAACTTCCAAAAAAGATCAGGCCTCTTTCAAAGCGCTAAACTTAAAAAAAAAACAAAAGGCTAATACAAAAAATCAAATCAAAGAGGACGTAGGCAGCGAAGGCGATTATAGTTTCTCATGGCAATATTGCTGGCGGGTTGCAAGGATAACTACCACGGACTCTGATACACATTACAATTTTTGTAGCTCAGTTTCTCTAACAATAATAGGCTCTGTCCTTGAAGTACCCAGGTTTCTCTGCACGCAATTGCCCATTAACCCTCAGTTTGGCACATGGGTCCAGCCAGACCTTTTGCGATTTAAATTGTTTTTTTAGTATACTTCTTATTGATCTAGTCACTTGAAACTCCCTGAATTTTACTAAAATTTTATTATCTGTCATTTAAGAAACAAAATTGAAAGAGTACATGCCATACAAGGATAATGAGAAGGATATTTATTTGAATATAGTTTGGTTTGGCACATATGGTCTGGCCAGACCGCTAAAAATGTTATGTGGGAATGTATAAAATATCATGCGTTTTGAAAATTTTAGCGCCCTTTTTTGTAGTTTTTCTTGGTATTTTTCAATTTAAAGTACCTTTTATATTCTCTTAGCATCTTGCATACACGTATATGAACGTTATAAAGTAAACCCTTGCTTCTGTTTCCATTGCCATCTCATCACTCACTTCCCATTCCCTCACTTTCTCTAACTCCCTTCCTTGAATGCCCATACCTTTATTAACCCTACTTTCCATCCCTCCGTTCCTTTACTTTTCCCTTATATACTTTCCGCCTCCTCAACTACTCTACATTTATTCCCCACGCATCGCACCTACGCAGATTCTCACCCCCTTCACTTATCTTACTTCTTCCTCCTCTCCCTTACAACCCCCCGATATTCTGCACATCCCTCACTTCGCTTATTTTCTACCTCATCACTTTGCTTACTTCTCTTTCCTTTACTCCTCTCCGCTCATATCCTACACTTAGACTCGCTTCTTCTACTTCTCAACCCCTAACATCCCACACATTGAATCCTATCACTTACCTCACTTTCCCCCCTTCTGCTTCTCATAATTGCACTCCCAAACTTTAACCACTTCTCCCCCTCCGTTTCTTGACTTCTTCCTTATCTACTTTTCCTCTCCTTAATTCCCCTCCTTCCATGCACTTCTCTCATTTTTCCCTCCTCTACATCCCAACCCCTTACATTATTCACATCTCTCACTTCTGCTACTTTCTACTCCCTCACTTTCCTTACTTATTCTTTCTCTACTTCCCCTCTCCTCACAACCCATACTTTTACTCACATCTCTTACTTCCCAACCCCTCCCATCCCACACTTACAATCCCATCACTTCCCTTATTTCTCCATCATCTAATTCTTCCAATTCCACTCAAAAACATCTCCTACTTCTCCTCCCCTCCCTTACTTCTTCCTCGTTTATATCAATTCCAGTTATAAGAATAATATAGATTACAATATAGCGTAAAAATGAATGAAAAAAAAAATTTTCTTCATCTGAGAGATTTTTTGTTTGTAGCGAAAGCTACACCTCCAAAAACGCAGTATTTCCATACATTTGTATGGAAATATACAGGGGTCTGTCCCGACCAAATGTGCTAAACCGAAGGTTATCGGAACCCAGTAGAGCCGCGGTAAATCACACTTATGGCTACGTCTAACGACCGTGAGATGGGTGGCATGCTGAAATTACGACGACAGGCTCACTAAACCCTCGTGTGTGTTAAGGGCACGAAGCGACCCAAGAATGACAGATTTCTGCGTCCATCTCGCAAGTGCCATGGCATATTTTTGGCCCGCGGATATGGCTCTAAGGTTACGAACCAGTGATAGTTTCGCACACTCCTTTTCCTTCTATATAATTCGTCATTAAAATTGAAGCTTAATTTATTTGAATTTTTTTTTCATATTATGTAGAAATTCCCGGGATTAAAATATACTTCAAAACTTAATTTATCGTCCTTGATATTTAATATTTTGTTTCGGAATTGAAAGAGGGAACATTTGTTTTAAATTTTTTTCTGAATTTGAATAGGGACAATTTGTATTTCTAACATATGTATTAAGTTGGAAGATAGAAACTGTTAGTTTATAATTTTTCACTTAATTTAAAACAGGTAAATTCTTTGTTTTTAAAAATTGCAGTAAATATTCTAAATGCGCCTTAACTTCGCTCGTAGATTAAAAAAAAACTATTCATTGCAGGAACATGAAATTTTCATTCCCGAGATCTGAGCTATCAAAGTGCACAACATTTTTTGTGTGCACGCCAGTTAGAAAAACGTGATTTTGAGCGTCAGCTCAGATTTTGGGGCTGAGACATAATTTTTAAAAACCATTCATTTTGTAGTAAAAATCAATTAAGAAATTTTTTGAAATGTCGTGTTAATGCAATCGATAGTTTTTTCTTTAATCCACGCGTGAAGTTGAGGCGCATTTAGAATATTAATCACAATTTTTAAAAACAAAGAAGTTACCTCTTTGATACGCACAAAGAAATTGAAACGTACATGTTCACATGGTTCATTGTGAAAACATTTTTTCTCACTTTAAAAATAAATTTATTCAACAGATATTTAAACTAGTTCACGGTGGCCAAATAACAAAACAGTTTGAAGTAGTGGTGTACATCTTCGAACTGTTTTTCAGTCAGTAGTCTTTTTTTCAACTTAAATATCTTTTTCGTATGATCTATTTTCTTAGGCTGGTTAATAATAAATGCAGATAGTGTATAATTTGAACCTTACTTTATTCGATACGTAATGGCGTTTTCAAGGTAAAATTATTTTTTTTTGCATGCTTGCTATATTCCCTTCTGCGATTTAAAATATTTTATTCAGAGGTTGATAACTTTTCGAACAGTTTCAAAATATTCTAAAGTTACATACTTCTCCATCCGCCTATATAAGTCATTCCTGCTTAAACGGACATCGAAGTACATTTTCTTTTGCATTTCAAGGACATCGGCGTGAAAAATTGAAAAGTTGGAAATATTTTAGAATCTAATTTTTAAAACTGTTCAGTATATGAAAGCTGGTTGAATTTGAAGGAGAGTCGTTTTCATTTACTATTTTAACACGCTTTAGGATTTCTGAACTGTGGCCTAATGGAGTTTCCCAAATTTCCTCTGGAGTCATTTCTTCAACAGCGCCGCTGTCCATGTTAATTTTTGCCCGTGCTTGACGGTGAGCTTTTGTTGTATATAATGCACGAAGTTTTTTATTGCCCTTCAATATTGCAAGTACGTCACCATTGTGCGTTGATAATACAGTTTTGTTCTTCGGTTGGCACAGGTACAGGGGAATGACTGTATCTTTTCAAGTGAATTGGTGAATCGATGGGGAAATTGTATCTTCGAATTTCAAATTGCCGCAGTGGATTATCATGAGGAACAAGCCTAATAACACTAATGTCTTCAAATTTATATCCAAAAATGTATAAAGAGGCACGACTGGCAGAAGACCTGGACCTGACACGCAGAGACGGCTCAGTAAGATGCGAAGACGTATTTGAGGAACCCGGAGAATGATGTCTGGCAGGAGGACGAAACCTTTCAGGAGATTGACTTTTGTCTAGTACAGGGTTTGAAGCCTGTGAACGCAACTCTGCAACACGAAACCGAGCTTTATATTTCCTTGAAGTAGACAATCGTATTATGGATAGGGTGGTCCTTTTTTACTTTTATTTGAATATCGTTTTTGCCACCCTGGTGCAAATACTCATAAATAGAATTTCCTTCAAATTTTAGCCAAATAGGTAACATTTATACATTCACTTGAAATTCAAACAATTGTTGTATTTGAAATTTGTGCCAGTCAG